>DWPT01008666.1:0-10075 GCA_018251895.1 Agathymus mariae mariae
GAGGTGAATTTTTTTGGTGAAACCAACCGACCCTTTTATGTCTTACCGTTCGGGGTGAGAATTGGTATGTATCTCTCTCAAACAATAAAGGATTTTTTACCAAATCGGTTAATTAACCACGGAATTGAAAGGTAACTTACATTATAAATAATACAACTGCTGTATTGAGAACCTCGTCCTTTTTTGAAGTCCGTTAAAAAAATATGATGTAATTACAATATTTATTCACGTTGCACACTATGGTAAGATAAAAATAACTTCATATTGTCTATGTGCCCTTTCAGCAAAATATTGCTTATTACTTACTACCTACTGCTACAGATATCTGGAAGTATGAAAAGGAAGATATTCCGCTTTAAGTGCGCTTCCACAGCTGCGGGGACGAGTGGAGATGTGCGAGGCGTCCTACGAGTATTTGGTCGCCACAATAGAATATGACAATGTCAAAATGAAAAGATTCGTGATCGTTTATGACCATACACTTGTCAGTTTTTGTATTGCATTATCGGTAACACTGTTACGTCTAGAGCAGTTCCTCTCGACCTTTTTTCGTTCCCGTACCCCTTATTAAAACTTTTCATTTATGAGTATGTCATATATATAAAAAATGTGTGTCATTTCTCTTAAGGTCAAGCAACTTTAGTACGTACGTAATTAGTAAGAAGGTTCATTTTAAACTAAATATTGTAGTCATAACACATTTAACTTCTCAGTACTTCCACCGTTAACAATATAATTTACACGTACCCCCCCAAGGTAAGCGTACTACAGGTTGGGAATCGCTGGTCTAGAGACTAATGATCAGCTAATCAGCTACACCCTATCCTCCATGTCGCACCATTTAGCATGTTAAATGTTTGATGCAATTATTCTCCTCTCCGTTATGACAGTTCCCGTCGAAGCGGAGCAAAGGTAAAATGCGATTTAGCAATACCCGCAGCACTGTTCTCCGTTCCAAACGTCTCCGCGTCAACAGAAACGCAACCGTAGCTCAGATTTGATGAAGCGATTGCGTAGTTTAACAATCAATTCCAGATAAAAATAATAACTGCTATAATTATTATTTAAGTTTCGTTCGTTACGACCCCCAACAACGTGCTCCATTTTTGTGACGGCGCTATTGTAAAATTACCGATTGATTGTGATTGTGTTGCACTTGGAATAACTTAAGTTGTTCAATGTTCTATGTGTAGTTCGTATTCACCCTGTATAACTTGTGTCATGAATTGACAACTTGTCAATGTAGATGGCAACATTAGCCCAGGAAATTTTAACGTATCACTTTTGACACAGTGTACTAAATCAATTTTAGTTTAAATATATGTCATAGTTCAACTATGAAAGTTTTTTTTTAAAAGCTCAAATCAATTGAAGATAAATCAATAAAAATTCACATTCATCATTCTATTTTGGTTCCACGAAACGTTCCATTTTACTTCAAAAATTTCCCAACAAGTTATTTTTATGACAATTACACCTTGTTTGACCCATTTCCGCTAAGTTATAACTAAACATGCCACAGCCATAGTTGTAAATAAAAGTGTAATCGAACATTAACACCCATCGGCCAGGAGCTAAATCTATTGAATTACCCATATACGAAACCGACATCACCTCACACCCGGCTGTGCCCCTCAAGTCTACAAGCTATAGATACTAATTAATCCCGTATGTGTCGCAATTTTGATATCGGTTATTGGTGAGCGAACGTTTCGCTGGCGATTGCTAGAGGCAAAACATTTTGAACGCTTCCGTGCTTCGGAGTCTACACCGACACCGATTGTTATCGTTAGATAGCAGTCGTGGACCTACGTCGCAGTTCTGGCGGTAGCGACACTTTGATTGGCGACCAACTCAACGATCCGCACTAGGACGCTTTAAAACTCAAATACGATACCGATAATTTGAAGCAGGACATCATAAATGTACCACGAGGAATTTAACATAAAAACAGTGTTAGGGACCACCCCATTGAGATCTCATAAAACGATATACAAGTGACAGCGACAAAGGGACAACTGGAATACACTAAAAACACCAATTCAACAATGCCCAAATTCAAACTAATAAACGAAATCTTACATAATAAGAACACCTCAGTATAAACACTTCATTATATTTTAACTAAAAACAGTTTAAGATCAATAGATACCATACCCACATGTGCACTAAAGTTTTAAATGGAATTAGGTTTAAATTAATCTAGGGTGTCAGGTACTGCCGCAATTACCCGATATTATACAATAAACAAGTTTGATTTACACAATCAAACATCTAATGTTACAGAAATGTATATATCAGAACGGAGTCTGACAAATATATTTCCGTAACTGTCCAGCCATCGATGTACTCCCGGTAGAGCATAGCTGGAGATATGCCACTCCTTCGACCCGCTTCAGTTAGCGGTTAGTTCTAAGCCTTCAACGTGATCGACCGAACGTCGACCATGGTGGTCTCAGACATGGTCGCCGTCCGAGGTCCTTATTCACCGCTCGTGACGCGTGGTCACCACATACGGACAGTGTGTTTAACACGTATCATATTCATCGCATTTTCTGGTGTATTTCTTACAAATTCTATTAATAAAAAATTACCTACAGAACCATTTCGTTACAACTGAACAACCCTAATTAAATAATGTTTACATTTTACCATATTCAATACTAGTTTTATTAAACACACGATACCGTCCATTTCCTAAAAGTAGTTAATATTTATATACACCTAACTACATAAAAAATAAATACTATACTAACACTAATTAAAACCAAATAATAACTAACAAAATATCGATAATCATTTGCTAGATCGTATACCTAAATAAATTGTAATATCAAATAAATAAGTACTTCAACAGTAAAATTTCAATATCAATTTTAATTCGATTAATCGAAGTCAAAGTAAGTATCGGATAGCGATGGATCCCGTGGAATATTTTTTATGATTATGGGATGCTGTGGTCACTTAGCACTAGCAGGATGAATCCCATTCGGTCTACATACGCTCGCCAGAAATCGGCAGACGCTATATAAAATCAAATATTGTTTAATACACATGCGTAATTGATTTTATAAGTAAATAATAAAACGCAAAAACCTCCTTCCTGATCTACTTCATATTAACATATGAAGACTATGACATAACATATTAACATATGATTTCTAACGAAAGTACAGTAATTCTAAATATTACTTTAGATCAGTAGCCAGTTTGGCAGTTCACGTTAAATTATAATAATATCTCGACCTTCAAATACTTTTAATTTTTTGTCATAAACGCTGTCATAATTAATTTATTATTAATACGAAATAATCAAACATTTTCTTAAATCGACGTTGTTCGAGTACAATCTGTAGATGGAGATCACTATATTCTTAACAATTCATACATCTGGAACCCCATGTCAGTTCCCCCATTAAAGTATGCTCTATTGGTACGTTTTACAACTATATTTACAGTGACGTCAACATACAAAGCTCTATGAGAGCAGATTTAAAACATCTCCGCCGGTTTGTGGTAATATTTAGTTTACAAGCGCTCAAGTAACACCGAGAGGTATACGTAACGTAACAAATTTTACGTAAAGCGAAGAACGTTCAATTGTCTATTTTACAAACAATACTATGATTCACTATTGAACTGACGCATCCCGTCCGTGTCACAATCAACAATATCCATTAACAACTATCCTTGATGTGTTCTGCCGCACAAGTTATGTGACCTGTTATCTCAAAAATCCAACTTACCGTACGGTACGGTAAGTTTTATGGTGAATCTAATATATTTTTTATGCTCATGAGTGTTTTTGATCTTTGAAGTAATATTATTACTACTGGCCAGCACAGAATATTTAAAACCATGTAACTGAACATATACAAAATTTCTAACCCCAATTTTAAATTCATAACGGATTTTTTATTACCAATGTTTATTATTTACGATCACAATATACATATACAACTATCAAACAAAATTAATGTAAATCGAAATATCTTTTCCCACACAGTGTATTATTTATTCCACCGATAGACAAATTAATATCTGCCGTCACCACCGGCCGCGCGACAGCACGACGACGCTTGTACAGTATATAAACTAGGGTTCGTGTAATACCAGATATATAACGAATCACGTTCACACACTCACGTCACTCTGCACTAGAATAGTTTTTGTTGTGGGTGTCATTTACATAAACTAATGACACAATACATAATCAAATGGACCAGAGATGTTACGGAGCTGTGTAACCGTCCGAAACTATCGGATATCCCAAATAAACTATATATCCGTAACCGTTGTCGAATCCAATAAAAAAGTTTCTGTTTTATTCGTTTCTAATTTTAAATTTTATTTGATAGCATATAAATAAGCCGTTCTCACGTTAACTTGTGCGTGAGCGTTTTTCTAGATGTATTTACGTATTAGCAAACCTTAGTTTAAACGCATTCCATATTGTCATCAAAAACCAGTTTCACCATATTAAAAGTAACTTAATTTTAATCAATCATTCAAATCTTTTAGTCGGTTTTTTAGTCCTTCCATGTAGTATTGATTGCTTTAAACGAATCACTGAAGTCGGGTATTATAATCTTCGGCTCGATAACAAAATGTGTCATCTCCAACTACCCACATTTTTCTACATATATACAGTGTACGCCTCGAGAAGAGATACATTTTTTATAAATATATACCTTTTATTGCACATTAAGCGCAACGGACGACCGCGTCATCCATCGACGTCGCCATGGAAACGAAGGGTGTCCCATGTACTAGTTCCTGCGGGACATGCAAGGGACCACATACAATAACTATAGAGTTACACACACAATACGATTATACATGCACGTGTCGCATCGCGCCGGCTATGAGTTTATAAAAGTATAAAAATGAGCAATAAAATCCTTACAGACCTTACATTGCAACCGTTATTATACCAAACGTATCTCTCATCGGGCAACGTATTAACTAATTATTTTACAATATCTATTTTACAATGTTTACATAATTTACAAACTTTAAGGAAACAACATGGTCGAGACGTAAACCTATGAAAAATTGTTACTAAGGTTGAACCTACGAGAAGGTCACTTCCAAAATGTCCCACCCGTAACACTGAAAATGCAAAATAATAAATAATTAAAATGTCATCGTCATCGTTACAAGGAGAAACCCCCAGTACTGACAACGACACCAGTATATTGAACACCGACACGTAGTCTTGGTTAACTAATTACAATTAACACATTTAAATGTGACTCTCAACGGCAATCACAAAGAAATAAAAAAATTGTTAATAATGATTGAAGTTATACACTATGCAGCTGCGTAACCTTCACAATGGTTGAACGAATGTTGGTACTTTGTTTCATTATTTTGTTTATAATACCTACGTATAAGTAATGAATTACCGAGACGCATGTTATTCTGCACGCTCCAAGCATTCTACTGCGCTAGTTTCCCCACTCGAAGCAGGCGTCCCCCCGTCCATAGTACGGCAACTAACAATAGGGTTCGCCCCGTTCACCACACCAACATTATATACGTCATTGATAGATGATGACGTCACATAATTTCATTAATTTCTATAAAAAAAAACTTTTCGACTAAACTCACACCAGTGCGACATGCAACATGACAACGACGTTTATTCAAACATTTCACTTGGCCATTGCCAGTAGCCGTACTAAATGGGCTGAATAAATCAATTATATTTCCCTTATCAATTATTATCAATTTTCAGTCACATTTCGCCACACCGGAATATGTAGGGTAATTGGGTGTGTCCTTTAAAAGTATTAACCTTACAAACCACACCACACCAGCTTCTGTGTGTTGAAGCCAGAGCGGCGGGTAACGGACAGAAATGGTGCCAGCGCAGGCGTAGCGTTTAGCGTGCCGTACGGAGTACGAGGGGACAACACGAACGGACTGAGCCGGCGTGACGCGGACTACACATTGTTCTAGAGTATTCTACAGTGTTGCCTTATTACGACGCCACGTCCGTGCCGCCCCCATGTCTTCGTGACATCACAGCTGCATAGTGACTGCTGTGTCTA
Organism: Agathymus mariae mariae; assembly: GCA_018251895.1. NCBI lineage: Eukaryota > Metazoa > Arthropoda > Insecta > Lepidoptera > Hesperiidae > Agathymus > Agathymus mariae. Next base: position 6,057 of record DWPT01008666.1, read on the forward strand.
TTTACGTCACTTAGTAACGCGATCTCAGTCCTGAGGAAGCGGCGGAGACACCCTCACGGGAGTGCTCCAGATGGGTTCAGATATTGATGTCTACGGGCCGCGGTGACCGCTTCCCGTCAAATGTTCCACCTGCTCTTTAACAAAATTATCTACTTTTCCTATAGTACCAACGTATCGTTCTTCATATTTGGCAGAAATCTAAAGTCCGCTCTGCCAGCTGTCCGATAGTAGCGCTGCATGTGTTACATCCAATAAAACACATTCACACCAATGTGTGTAAAGTACATTTGAGGGTACACTAGATATTATACAGGGGGCGCTATATTTTTTTTAAAACAACCATGTACAGCCCCGTCAATCGATACCTTTCGGCAAAATTCGTTTTTATACATATTTTATGTAGCAGTAAACACACTATATCTATGAAGACACGGTAAACTGTCCGGTGGGTGTGTGGGTTGTGGGTGGAGTCAATTACGTATCCAGCCGGCGGTGTGCAGGTAGTGTCGGATGGCGAGGTCGACGTCGCAGTCGGGCGCGGGCGGCCGCCGCAGCAGGACGCCCTTCATGGTCACGTACTGCGCGGGCGGCAGACTGAGCGCGGCGCACAGCTGCGCACACGACACGGTGTGATGCATTGTACACGACGCGCGGTGATCGAGTCACCTCGCATGTTTAAGTCGGATGTTGACATTTTAAATAAAGAAAATTAAATTTGGAACAATACTCAAAGGAAAAATTTAAAATGTTTATTTGTCAAAACATTTTTTTTAATAATCATAATACCCAATTTTATTCTGTATCTATAGTACAGTAGAACGATCATACTACTCCAGATTTCATAGTTAGTCTGCGACATTCAAACTGGAAGGTTTGTTAAATTTGTTAATTATGTAGTATTGTTCCAAACCGAGTATTAACAATGACAAACATTTTGAGCTCGTCTTTGTAAGAGGATTCGCAGCCGGTGAACAAACATGAAAATTTATAACATAATAGTTATAACTGGATAATATATCAATACGTGAAGCGAAAACTTTTTACCGAATTTTGTCCTGTCTACCGATTTTTAAATATTTTTTATCGGTAGATACAGTCTAATTTTAGTGTTTTCGATAAAAAAAAGCTGTAAGCAACATTACTTAACCTGATCATGGTAGTATTCGAATTATTAGGCAAGTATTGCTAGAATACTGGATTCACAAACAATATTTCTATGACTTAGAGACAATGGATTAACACGCGCTCTAAACCATCTGTTCGCATACAAATCTCATCGTAAACATTACATTTTGGTTGTATTATAAACAAATTCTCATTTAATTAACGAAATATTACTATTAATACTGCCATCGCTGTCATGTCAAGTGCAAGCGTTCAACCCTCATTGTATCGACCACCTTGATTGGTGACCTTGGGACGAGGTCAGGAATTGATTGGTAACGGATGGCAGCTTATAAATTTGTAACATATTGTATTTGCGCGTCCTCCGAGCTATAATCTGCACGCTAATAAAAGTTCGTTACTATGGATGGATGGAAATTAAAAGTTCACACACTCACAACGGCATACTGACCATTGTCATGTTTCCTGTGTTATTAGTGACATTCACTTACAGGTGATATACATTACAAGCACCTACAATTCGCGAATAAACATCTATTAAATAATCGTGTGCCCGGCCGGGTATCGAAACCGCGTGGCCCACGCTGGGCATGCGGGGTCTGTATCGACCGGACTACGTGTCATCGGACGGTATATCACCTGGTGATGTCTTTCTAGGTATAAACAAGGTAACTGAATTTCCGGTGTCAAATGAACAAGATGGAGGCATGCCTTGTGACACGACGTCTGACATCTTGACTCGACTCTCCAAACCAGCCTCAAAGAGACCGTTAAAATTGTTAAAACTCCAAAAAAAGCAGATACCATACAAATGATATACCTGGATCTCATTGCTAGTCAGCAGCTGCTTCGAGCAGGCGGCGCTGCTGCTGCTGCATGAGCTCTTTCTGGAGCATCCACATCCGGTACTTCCGTCCCGTGTGCACCTTGGGCTGGTGGAACTTGAGCCGCTTTCGCCGTCTCTGTCGAACGACACCGCACCGTTAATTGCCGTTAAACGACTCCTATGTACCATCTCCTACCTTTGTCATCACCAAATCTTAACAACCGGGATGTATGTTTTCAATATATTGTTTACGAACAACACCAATGAAAATTAGGTAGCGACGATAACCTTAATGCTTTGTTCTGAAGTGCGAATACAGTTCATATACTGCCAAACCCTACAACAATAGAGTATCTATACTAATGATAAAATTGTAACCGATCGCTTTCTGTACATCAACGATATACGAGTAAAAACATTATTACGTGCATTTATTAACGCAATACAACATAAACCATTAATTGTTAGAACGTTTGTCTGTTTGTCTATGCGTTTGTTCCCGCTAATCTCAGAAACGGCTTAATCTCTTTCGTTCTGGTTTTCACTAATGTATTGCAGTAAGCGTCACTTAATACTTAAAGTTTGTTTCATCGCAATCCGTAAATAAATAAAAAAGTTACGAATTAATTTTAAATAATGTAAGACATAGTTTTCCTGAAGCGAAGCGAGGGCAGTTTGCTAGTAGTGTCATAATATTGCAGCGGTGCGGCTAAATTGTGCCGTTACTCGACTACTCGCTAACACTCACATCGGCGGCCTTGGTAGTATAGAGAATGCATGCATACGGGATTTTTTTTTATTAACTTCGGTACTAGCCGTTAAATGTTTACGTAATAGAAACAATAACATGTAAATTATAGATAATTACTTCGTTAAAGGAAAAAACATTTGTTTTTTATGGCGGGAAATAAATATTTAAAAAGTATATGAATCAGTTGGGGTAGAGGGTTTAATGAGGCATGTCGGTAGACTGAAGGTGTGCAAAGACGGCAACTCACCACCGTGGCTACGTTAACTAATGACATCGTTCAGTAACATGCGAGAGTCACTTACAGGTGGGTTCGTTTGACTTTCAAACAACTCGAAAGGTACTCACTTTTTTCTTAGCAGCTGCGTGCTGTTCGTCGTTTGATCTCTTGTCTGGTTGCTGTCCAGGCACCCACTGCTGCCCTGGCGAATACAATAGTTATACGGGATCAAATCCAAAACCACACGACACAGCATGATCGTGTTAGTAATCACACTGTGGCCTACGGTTAGAACGGCGTGTGACCATCTGTCCGTTGTACGTCCGCGTCGTGGCTTTTGACTGTCGAATATATGATATTGTGCGCTCTACGTATCGATTGTATTAGGACTATAGAATAGTCATTGTTAGGTAACCTTTAGGTAGAAGACATGATGCTAAAGAAAAAAGCTACACCGACTCAGTGTACAAACAATAGGCAAATTAATACAGAACTCAGAAATCTTCTCATATCCTTTGAACTGCTGCACGTATTGAAACTAGCGCATACAGAATATTGCACGATGCGTTGATGTTCTACATTGCGCTTCGCGGCGAAGCGGGACGGCGTTAAAGTTTGGTGAAAAGCATAACAGGTCGTTACCCGTCCGCTTCGCTAGACATACATAGATATTTTGCTGGTATATTTTTATATAATACTATATCAACCTGCACAAACAAATTCTTTAGGCAAAAATTCTAGTTCCTTTATATTAAAATTGATATCTTCAATTAAAGAATTGAAAAAAAAATATATGCATATAACACTAAGCATAGAAAAATAAAATAAGAGTTAATTTATTTTATACCATTAATATCATTAGGTTTTATCATTGCGTAACGAATATTAACAGAAACCAGCCACAACCATATAAATTTCCCGTGGATACGACCTGCAGTTAGTTTTTGGTAATCACGGGAACTTAACGTCTTTCAGGGATAAGTGATAAATTATCTGTGCGTCATTTCATTCCACACCGTTCAGCCGGTTTTGCGTAATCGTAACAAACATCCGAACATACAAACTGTCACATTTGTAATATTAGTAGGATACGTGCGAAA
>DWPT01008667.1:0-10075 GCA_018251895.1 Agathymus mariae mariae
GTGCGGTATCCAAAGAGAGATCAACTTTCTCACGCCAAGTTCTTCGTGCAGGATTTTTTGGATAGTAGTTCCTGAAATCCGTGGGCACGGATGTCTCTATTTCACGGTATGTAACATGACGATCTTCGACGATTAGCTGCCGCACGGTGTCGACATTCTCTTGCGTCATGGCGGTTTTTGGACGACCTTTACGTGGCTGGTCACTGTGGCTAGAGTGCCCACGTTGAAACTCTGAGTACCAGCGTTCTACAGTCCTAAGACATGGTGCTGCATCCCTAAACACAGAAGTGATCTCCTCAAAACACGGAAATCGCTTTAATCTACTTTGAAGGTGGTAGAAAATTATCACACGCATATTTTCCATTGATATTTCCATTTTTACAACCGCCTTGACACCTTTGAACAAACGCTAAAATAAAACTATTCGACTAATCAAAAAACATTATTTTGTTTTCGAATTCTCTAAATTTAAAAAGATAAAAAAGTCATATCAGTATTTTTTTTACACATATCACGACACGACTTAAATGGCAGCTACCTAGTTTTTTGTAGGTAATCGCATTCTTATGTATTTGTTTTAAATAATCTTCTCGTTTTACCTTCAGCACGAGGACCGGGGAACCATAATGCTGTACGATTTTGCCATGAAGCGAGATTGAGTAACTTTTTGATTCCCTTTAATGGATGCTTAAAACTTACTATGTCCGGCATCAGATGTAGTCATACCTCAATGGATTTATTTTGCTATATATCGCAGGGAACAGTTCAAAAACTAAAACCTTAACGGCAAATTAAGCTACGGTTGGAAACAATGTGGGCGATTAGAAAACATCAATCATATTAATATTTAATAACACTCGGTATTTGCCCGCTTCCTATCAAGCAGATCGCCAGAAAAATCCAGATACGTGAGTGGCTTTTGAAGACTTGGCTTGAACTAGAAGCGTGAACAGGTTGAAACACATAGTTGTCGCGGCTGCCGAATGTCATTGAAAAGACTAACCCACTAATTCATTTTTGCCCATAAAACCGACAGTTTGGGAGATCCACAAACGCCAACGGGGTCAAGTGGAAAATTGGGAAACTAGTAAACTAAACCCCAATATTTAAAATACCATTTTTATTATAACACACCGCATCTCAGCATGCACAATATAACAGATAACAAATTGTTCTACTTACGATGCCTATAAAAACTAAGAGTCGAGCATAAAACCGTGTGAATTGTATGTTGATGAAGAGCGATATCGTAATATATATTGTATTGAATTGTAATATAAAATTAAGTAATTTGGCAATTCCGTAATAAATTCCTAAAAAAACTATAAATCAGTTTTATATTCGACTTTTAGTTGACAATTGTAGTCTTTTTATAAAGAAGTTTATATGAGAAACTTATCGTAAAGATATTTCTACATTGAATATCTACTATCGCAATGGGAAATTTAGGTACATTACCATTACAATACCACTTGTCTTTTCAAAATTCCGTCGGATCAATTGAATATGTCAAAACTTACATAGTTACTTTTAAAGTGTTTTATTCGGCTTATTTTGTGCTTTAAGCCAAAATCCTTGGCATAAACGGTGCAAGGAAAATATTCAGTTGTATTTTACGCTTAATAAGCCGCAAATTAAGTAACAAGTTTACACACAGTCTATTTCTATTCATAAAAATCATTAAAAGCACGTTCAGAGTGAATGATTGCGATGTTACCATATCTTTTACTCCCATCAATCCTTTTTCCATATTAATGAACTACATTTTAAGGGTTAATCCTTTTAACTACTCCAGAAAACCGTTACCATGACGAACCGGTTATTTAAAAGAAAGCGAATAACCTTTTACCGGGGTTAGTCAATGATATTCATCAATATAGAAATATTGCCACAAAAAAGGTAAGTTATCTGTTTATTAATAACAAATGGCTATGGACGACAATTTTTAAGCAATCCATCACCTAATCATACCTATACACAAAAACAATCGAGAACACTCCCGAGAAATATTTATAATTATCCTCATAATGTACATAACACAGATCATTAATTGTAAAATAAAATGAATACCCGACAATACCATCTAATACCAAAATATTATCATGTCATCTGTTACATTTCATATGAAGACTATAAAACATTAAAAATAATACATAGGTCGGTACTTATATAACTAACACACCATAGAGTAAACAAAGAAAAGATCGCGCAAAAACAAGGGAGCCCGGTTTATCTTTAATTGACGCCTCGAACCTATCCATAAGACTTTCGCTTTCATATTGCAGTCATCGTTACCGAAACCAATTTCATAGATACCGATATCAAAAATTAACGTTATAAAAGTTCACTACACGATAATAGTGCATCATCATAGTTTAAAATCTGACAGTTTCGTTTTCGACACTGACGTCATTCAACACACTCCATCCGGGCGATAAAACATTAATATAGTTTGGAGAAAACAATCATATAACTGCATAGGTCACATGGCAATATTACCAAGCCGTTGTAGAAATATTGTCAAGTGTTGCATATGTTTGCTAGCAACATCGGCAGTCCCATTGCAGCAACACTGCAACTATGGCCCGTTAAAAAGCATCGGAAGATATATATGTAAGTACCCAAAAACATAACTCCCCTTTACCACGCTAGATGGCGCGGGTGTTGTGTTGAATAATCCATTAGTTATTTGGCAGAGTACCGTCAGCTAATCGAGTGTATTATAGAAAACCACAGTTTCCGATAATTAAATTATACTCCATAGGGTGGTACCGCTCGTCTGATGTACGACAGTCCTACGAGTTATGTCAATCGAATATAATCAACCAAGTTGAGCGTCATTTGACTTCTACCAAAGTCGCTTGGGCAATTCCATGAGACATCATATCCGTCGGTCCTGGTAAATATGTAGTAATCGTTAAGACATATCGGAGGTGTTCAGTTGTATAAGAACTTCCGCTCCTTATGTTGGAATCTAACATATCAACTAATCCAGACCAACGTGGTTGATAGACAGACGTCTTGCAGTAGATCGTTTATAAATTCACCCAAGATAATTATAAGCCAATGTTGCAATATAGAAAGTTTTAGCCCAACGCTTCGTTCATACAGTAAACATTTAAAAGAATTAACATATTCAAAACTAGAGATGTTACGGACATGAAACTTCGGACCTGGATATGGATAATAGTTTGCTGGTTTCATCTTACGGTTACGGATGTGAAATTATTTTGAATTTTCCGATTGTTTCGGATAACTTCGGTTGGATAGTTCAGTCAGTGAATTAAGACCTTTAAAAAGATATAACGTATTTAAAAGGTAACACTGACTTTATTTCTAGGTATTATTTAGTATTACAATCATAGAAAAAAACCTTAAAAGTAATATAATAAACTCAAACAGCGAAAACTTGTTAAATGTGTTTAATTTAGACTCAGCCCCTATCCGATATTATTCGAAACTTTTTTATCGAATTCAGTTACGGTGTCGGATATATTTTTATTTCGGATATCCGATAATTTCGGTTACGGTTACGGAGTTCCATAATATCTCTATTCAAAACCAGTATTGAGATGTTAACCAGGATAAAATAGACGTAATGTAATATAATGGCGTATTAAACCAGTACAAATATTAAATAAACGTACCGTAATACTATAGCTTATTAAACCAGTATGTATATTGTAAAATAGACGTAATGAACTATTACGGCCAATTAAGTATGAGATATATATATATGACAAACTAAAATGGTGCATTAATATTAAAGTTACGACAAATTATTCACATTTTATTTAAAAAAAATACCTATACACAAAATTGCAAGTAGTCATAAATATAATCGTACTGTTATCAAATGCAAATTGGGTTTAAATGAAATCTAAAACTTATATTTGAAATAGATTTCGAAAATTGTTAATGTTTTTTCAGTCTGATCTCTGGGTTATGGTTAAAACCAAACTATTGTAGAATGGAACATTTTATATTTCAGAGATTAACTAGATATTTTAATATTTTTAATACACGCTACGTACATATTTATTTAGAATGTCTATATTTACATGTGTACATCTAAAAGATAGTAACGTGAAGAAAATGGTTATTGGGTTTATTACACTATTTTTTTTCTTCTCCAACAACACTAGGATTGTCCGTGTCATGGGAAACTAGACCAATTCTAATCCTTTATAAAAAAAGCATGTGATTATATACTAACGATAAAATTTATAATATACAAACAGTAATGCTGACTTTGCAAAGATAAGTACTTAAAAGTTATTTGCATTTCTAAAAATATTACAAGCTGGCAGAAAATACACAAAAATGTTTTACTTGTAAAGATGACTGACAATCTTGATGATTGATCTAATTGTCCAAATTGTATTTACAAAATTATGAATATTGAAAAAATCCAAGCTATATAGACAGTATCCATTAATAATTATTGCATTTATTAATAAAACCAATACAAAAAGTCTTTGCAATTATCATTAAAACTCGATTTTATTTGTATCTTTCAATTATTATTTTATTACATTGATAAGTATAAAAATAGTACCTACTCTTATGTACCTACATAATAAAAAAAAACAATTATATGTGATTATCCACTGTTCTAAGTCTTTAATCGTATTTTGCCATTAAGAAAGGGGATGTTTTATGCAAACTCTGTGTAAAAAATCTACAAGTGCTATACAAATAAAGTAAATTAAATATGTAGTAATAATGTATAATTATTAATATCAATAAAATGTTACTTCTGAAGCTGCCATAATTAATTAAACTTATGTAAAAGAAATACAGCGCATCTAATTCATAAAATCTCTCATTGGCAATAAGTAGCTTTTCTCAGTGTTTTTGCTATTTTTGTGTTGGTTTAAACAGAAATACGAATACTGCCAAGAGACAATAGTACATAATATTCTCTAATTTCACTTACGGGCTGGAGGTATGAACGATGGTATATACAATGAAAAATAATATCTATATAATCTACAATGATAATTGTACCATATAAAGGACAGAACTATAATACTAGACATTACTATCTGTAATTGTTTTACCCAGTTATATTATAATAAGATGAATTTTTACCAAATTTTCGTACAACTGCAACATATTGTGCATAATCTAAAAAATATATATGTAATATATACTATTATGGTGCAATTTGATTGTAATTCATACGGCTGTAGTAAATATTGGAACAAGGATAAATAACTTAAGTATTCGATATATCCCCAATGCTCCCATTCATTGCAATATTTTACAAAAGCATAATTATATTTATTTACAACTAATTTGTTAAAACTGAATAGCCTAAATTCAAATTTATATTGAGCAGTGTTTATAGGTTTATAACTTCATTTGCACTTCATATTTGTAATAACTAATATTCAAGTTCAGTATTATCAGCTCGTGGTTGGGGATTATTGACCACTGCTTCAGGATTGACAGTATGCACCGGAGCGGGATTCATAATCCTATTCGATGGCATTCTAGAGAGGTCTAGAACGGGTAACCTGAGCACGTAATCCTGGTCCCAAGATCTGTCCTGCCTGGACCGTTCAGACCAGGGTATGAGTCTGAAGTCGGTCGGTGCTGTTATACCGTTGAGACGAGGAATCCGTTGCGCTAGGTTTCTTAACCTAGAATTTTCTGGTCGTTCTTGCCTCGTCTCCGGTACTGTATTTTGGACCTCCGTCCGTCTAGACTCAGGCCTAGGATTGGATGTGAACATATGTTGGTACCTGGCTATCTCGCACGGTAGTAATGGTCTGGCGTCCCTGCCAATCCGTTGCACAGTGATTTGTCGCTGACTCTGGTTGGGTGTTGAAATCGAAGCAGGATCAACTGTTTGTGGGTGTACGATGATGCTGTTCTGGATCCGGTTAGGTGATGGAAAGTTTAATGCTAGGAAGTCTGGTAACGGTACGCAGAATACCCCAAGCTCCTCCTGGAATGTTTTAGGTTGATTTTTAATACTGAAGTTCAACATGAAAATATCGTTATGAAATAAGAACTCTGTTATTAATATTGTCGAAGCAATTGCATAAAATGATTTAAAACATTATTTATACTGGTACGCTATCTACTGTTTCTTTGAAGAGAAAAAGAAACAATCCAATTTAAATTCAGTCAGTAAGGAAATTTAAATATTTGTAAACATTGTGATACAGAGTCAATATAAACAATCACCTGCATTCTTCTTGTCTAGTTCTAGAACTAAGCTATACATGGCGTAATATCACCGTCGAGAGTTTAGTATATCATGCAAACATAAAGTTCTTACTTCCATTTCTTTGAATATACCATAAGACCTAACCATTAACTCTATTAATTCTTATATTACAAACAAATTCTAATATTTCATATTAGATGCAAGTGAAACAACATTATTTAATGTCAAAGATTGATACATAGTAGCTACTCGTATACCATTTTGAATAATAATCTATATATATAAATGGGAATGTATGTGTGTATATATGTTCACCTTACACTCGAGAACCGTTAGTCCAATTGATATGAAACTTTTCATACATATAAAGGGAGATATGACCACTTTCGACTAGCATACCTTAACATCTCAGTGCCGGATAGGTGGCGCTGGTGGTAGTGTTTTTTTTTTTTTGCTAAAGATAGCAAAACCAAAAATATTATATACCCAAGTGCTTTTGAATAACAAAAATCATAAACAATAAAACAAATGTTCTTTATTTATATGTTAAAATAGTAGATTTTTTGGTGCGGAGAAGTGCACGGGGCACCAACTAGTTTTCAAATTAAAAAAAATGCATTCATCGTCTCATTCGTAACAGTCGCCTACAATATTCTCCGCCTACATTACATTTACTTACATTAGTGTTAGACGTTTGTTCCCCACTATTATCTGGTATGGCTAAAAAAGGTTTAGTGTCAACCTCACTCGAGGATTGGTTAACGGGTTTCACTTTATCCTCCTCGTCTAGCGGAATGTCGGGAACCACTTGCAAATCTTCCGGAGGATTGGGAACGATCACAAAACTCGCTATGATGCTGGACAGTTGGTCTAACACCTGGAAATCGTATGAAAGTAACATTAGTTTGCTTCCATTACAAGTCCGCGTCGATCTCCATACAGCTCTTCTTTTGGGTCTCATTGGGCTCTTCGCCCTCCAGTTCAATCACGAATCGAATACATTAGTGTTCGGTGCAAAGGTCCAACCTAACGGCCATGTAAGTTTCGTAACTTTCTAACAGTGACTAGAGAAATATTCGCCTTAGGAGTTTCTTGCCTCTTCTACTCCCGAGACCGCTAATACTAAAAAGTTATTTCGAAAACAAATGTATTCGTCGTCGAGGAACACTTTATGCTTTACCCCTCTCAATCAAATAAGGCGTTACCTGATCTGCAAGCAGCCGATGTTTGGGGTCCTTGACCAACAGCCGCTGAATGAGAAAAACCGTATTGTCGGACACTTGTACGGTGTTGCCATCCCTGTCAGAATTTTGTTACTTTTAATTTTTATCTCTTCATTATTTAAAAATAATAAATCGCTTAAATTTATACACTCTGTTACTGTTAATTACAACATGTCATTTTTAATATATTTATAAGGTCTTAAAAGTGCAACGGAGTTTCATTCGCCTTGGCGAAAGTAATAAGCTTGAAGCTTAGAAGTGTAGGATTTGTACATAGGTCATGAATTTCTCATTTGAAATCGAATTTGATGTATGAAGACATGTTACAACCGTGCGGTGTGCTGCAGGTGGCACACACGCTCTGGTACAGGACGGCAAAAACACATATCTGCTACAGCCAGAAATGAAGCACTTTTGGGGCCCTCACTTACTGGAAGAATCTCTTTCACACACGAAAGAGGTTTTCTTAGGGCCTATATAGTATATAAGGTTTTCTTCGATTTTCTGTGTAAACATTGTTTTATATATTAAAATATTTGCATTTTTCTTCTTTAAATATCGCCACTAAACGCATTTAATGATAAGTATAATGTGTCCGATAATTGTTTTGGCACATTTGAACTATTTATATAACAGTATTATACCGAGACAACTCTACGTCACAAGATTAACGCAGCAACACCGGAGCTTTTCAGACTATAATCCTTGCATATTCATTGTTATTTTTAATACGTTTAGTATTACAAAAACATATTTGGACTAAAAACACATGTTCCATTTAAAATGATTTGGGATTGCAGAACTTTTTGATGTTTTAAAAAAACTACATGAGCTTTGTGTTGTATTGTGTACACTACTAGTAAATCGTTCTTGCTTCTTGGAATCTGATTCCAGGTGGATCCCCATTTCTCAGGATGAAAAGTATACGAGACAAGTTATATATACCCACAATATAAGTTACAGTTAAATATGTTAAGAATCGTCTTCAAAACTTTGTCAGTCACTTAAGTATAAGTGTGGTAACACACAGACAGACAAACAGACAAAAATCTAAAAGATCCAAAAAAAAAAATATTTTTGGGCCACTACATGGATAACAAAGACTACCTTCATTGAAATTACAGCTGTATTACTGAATAGATTGCATATTAGTAATTGTAATATAAAATATAAAAATTCTCACGGTGGTATATTATAATTGGCAGCTTGTATCCGACTGAACAGCTGGGCCAGGCTCGTGTCGCAGAACGGAAACTGTCCGTACAGCATCGTGTACAGGACCACACCCAACGCCCACATATCCGACGGTTTCCCAAAGTACGGCTTACACATTAACACGTCGGGGGAAATGTATGCTGGGGAGCCTGGAAATAAATAATCATATTTGTCTTCAAACACCTACATAATCCCGCGGGGATGAGCTATTCTTTAGAGGCAAAAATGATGGTATGAATGGGCAGTTGGTAAAAATAATGTATAAAATAAAATATAAATAAATAAACAAACGTTTACACACCCACACCCCCGCACTAGGATTCCCTGTGTTGCGGGTGGCATGGACATACACAAATATGACTTTACATACACTCATGACCCGAGAACAAACATTTATCTGTCATATAAATGTCTGCCCCGGCCGGGAATTGAGTCCGGGACTCCTCGCTCGGCAGGCAGGGTCACTACCATCTGGACTATAGGGTCGTCTAAAATGACAGTTCCATAGTACGTGAGAATAAATAAGTTTTCATATTAAACCACATGGGTCACAATATTACTAAGATTACGAACCACTGATCTATTTGTTCAGATGATTAAAGTTATTCCAATTTTTTTAAATAAACGATGCATTCAACTCCCCAGTGTTTATGTAAATCACAAGCAATAGAACGTATTAAAAGCGCGGGCGAGGCTTAATTTGGAGAGCGGTAAGTCACCAAATTGCGGACGACAAGTTGACATTAATTCTGGTTGTTATTGAAGTCCAACAGTCATTACGTCGTATTGAATGCTTTCAGGTGACTTCTAATTGTTCTACCAATTCTTACTAGGGCATCGTAGAACGAACGCTCTAAGCCGCCTCAATCACAGTTGGAGTGATTAATCTCTTTAATTAGAACCCTGTAAAATTATTTTGTTTCTGTAATAATATAGTTACCTCTTTGATCTTTCAGTAGATCCCTGTCACTTCCAAGATGGGTGCCCAAGCAGAAATTTGTGATGATAACCCTCCCTGTCCTTTGATTTAACACTATATTGCCTAGTTTCAAATCCCTGTGTACTATGTTTCTCTGAAAGATAAATAAATCAAAATTTAATATAATCGTAAATTTGCTAAGTAATCACAGCCGGCCATTCACGTGAGCAACATCGAAGACGTCACCGACGCGTTGCAGCAAAAGGACGAATCAGGAGAACCACTTGCATTGCAAAACATATCACGGTTGAACCTAGGAGGGTGATAGCTAGCCAAGAATGTAAAGAACCCCACCACCAATTGCGAGTATCGTCGGGATTAAACTGGATGGTACAAAGCCTAGTGTTATCCAATAAGAGGACCATTCTTTTGTTGTCTTTTTTACTTATTATAAGCCTTGCCTACGCTCCCCACCTGATGGTAAGTAGCGATGGAGCCTTAGATGATAAAGCGCATTAACTTAGACAAGCTTGCCTT
>DWPT01008668.1:0-10074 GCA_018251895.1 Agathymus mariae mariae
GGCCTGCTCTAAGCGTCACCCAAATATTGAGTCGCTCAAGAAATCTTTGGAGGCAGCAGTGATCAAGTTTCCAATGGAAACCGTTCGTAAATCTATCGACGAATGGCCCGACCGTTTAAAAGTGTGCGTTAAATCTAAGGGTGGACACTTTCAATAACCAGTTTAGTACGTTAACATATCTTTTTCATTCTACATAATCACATCTAAAATTTTAAAAGAACATTATTTTTTTAGAAATTATCAAATATTTTCTTTGTAACAGAACTTATGGCTAGACTAGGTACGTTACATCTTAGCTAAGTTATCTACCCATTTCATGGCGAAATTTCCTCAGCTTGTAGCTGTTCCGTGATTAGGATTATTATCAGATCATTGTATGATAATATTGACAAATATTTATCATCAGATAGCAGCTTAAACCCATGTCTGAGGCCTAAAATGCGGAACACTCGGGAAACAAATACATACCTAACCACTCCGCACTGGGGAAGCTTCTTCAAGGTTGGTGTATATTCTACCGAGTATACTGTAGATCTATTCAGTTATGAGGAAAACCAGTGAATTTGAAATAAAATAGAACCGATGGAAGCGTTCTTAGTAGGCATAGTTATTTGATTGAGGTAATAATAATACAACGAAATTGGTCAATATTGATTAAGTTGAGCAATATTTTTGGCAAATATAGGCCAAGTTAAACACGTCGTTCGAAAATATTGCCCATGTGACGCAACATTGTAGTCCAATTTTGATCATGTTAAGCAACATTGGTTGTTATTAAAAGTTTTAAGTATATGATCGCACAAAAAAGCAAGTGATGTCGTAACTACAAGGGTATAAAAGCAATCAGTGGTAATTGTTTCATTTGATGATTCTTACAAACATAATATTTCAGTGCAAGAAATTTCAAAGGTCTACTATCCACTTTGATACTTTGACACTATCTAGACATTGTGTCTTTTCAAGAGGGTTGTCATGTGATGCAAAGGACCATTAAAATAAAATAAATAATTATACTGAGAATGATGTATGTAAATTACAATGCGCTCACTCTGAATATTCCTCACTGGATATTGTTAACCAAAAAGAAAAGTCTTTCGCTCCGTATGTCTCAAAAGTTTGACCTGTCTAAAAAACTTCGTTGCCCAACTACATCTATAAATTTGTTCTATGAAAGTAACACTTTGCTGGTAATTTCTTTCGTTAGTATAAAGTGATATTTTGTTGTATATTTTGCTTAGCAACATCTGGTGAGATTCGGTGATAACTTGACACGAATTAAAATACTTCTCTTAGCATATTTTGACTAATAGACTAAAAATACGTACATAGAGTCTTATTCGAAGCGTGGATACAACTTATTAACGTTACGCTACCTGTCCAGAATTTTCTCCGTTACTAAGAAAACTCGCCAATACGAAAAATTTACGAATTTTAAAACAATCTTCGAAAAGTGAAAAGTTCATTAACACCGGAAATAGTGGCATTACGCTGCTCTTTGTAATAAAACTATATTGTTTTTCCATAAACCGTTCCGTTGCATGAAATTGTCAAACATGCAAAATAATTTATAAATGTGACGCGTTGTAGTTATTTTCAACCTGTCATATCGGCACTTCTGTCAACGTTGTAACGTCTATCGAAAATTGGCAGTGACATGCACCGCCGTTACCAGCGCGCGCTTCAAAATTATCTACGAGTTTTCGAAATATCCAAATCGTTTTTATTTCGGTATGAACTTATGTTTTTCATCAACACATCACCAGCAGTGAAGCACCAACATGGAATCTTTATTTACCATCATCCGGAGGAAGATCATCGAACGCCTCAACCAGGTACTGCATATGCTGTGCATTAGTTTAATCTGTTGTGGCCTAAATAAAAAAATATAGATTAAATATTGTATATATTCTGACCCCTAAGGTTGTCCCAAGGTAGCTCTAAAGCCATTCCTATCGCTATTTATTTTTTCTGTTATGTTTAACGATGGATTTTGAATAACTCTATCCATTCCGTGTGTAGTTCAGTCAAGAATTTAAGGTTATAATTGATCCATCGTATAGAAGGTACGATGGATAGATCAAATATCGGGGTATAAGTTATTAAGAGACACATTAGTTATTTGTCGAGTCTTTGTTTTGATTTGACTGTGTACATTCAGTCAATTTGGTTGCCAGAGGTGCACCTGCTGCTGAACGAATGAGGTTATATGCTTAAGCTATTTTGTCCATGTCTATGATACTGCCACTGTTTTTGCAGTATGGTAAAGTCTTTAACTAGCTTTACCGCATTCCTTCTTAAATCAACCGCAAGAAGTTTTCCAAGTTTCGGTTGCGATACCGGACAGTCTGTGATAAGTGGGTACCTCCAATTTTTCTTGGTAATCTACGTAAAAAATAAAAGCGATTATTTCTATATCAGCCTTTATGTATATACCTCAACCGAAAAAGCAACAAAGTTATTTTATGGAAAAAAGACATCCAGAACGCCGGATGTTTTTTCCAACTGCAGGTTTCCCTTTGACGTCGAAAGGCGGAAGAAGAAAAGAAATTTATTTCTTTTCTCAAAAGCTTTATCTACGAATACGAGACTTAAACGCTTCGTCCACGACAGTAAAATGACTACTACTGCATACGAACGTAATATTTATATCAGACAATATACCTACTGTATTTATTTTTATATAAGTACATGTAAATGATTGAAAATATTCAATAAGACTAATACTCGCTTTTTTATGATGTACTAGTAACCTGTATCCATACCCAAAAAATGGTTACACTATTGTATCAAGCGTTTTATAATTTTTTGAGATTTTTCCATATACTAAATATTTTTCGTAAATCATTTTATGTAAAAATCACATAAAAACTCTTTCAATATTTGAAATAATTATGTTGAAATAGACAGACAAATGTAAAAAAAAATGTTTTATACTATGTAGTTATATTAATACATTAAGTGTGCATTGCGCTATCATACACGACGTTCATTAAGCCTGACCTGCACTAAGGTCTGTTTCGTATAAGCGTCACATTGGAATTATTTTTTCTTCTGTCTAGACTATTTTTCATACCACCATAAGTTATATTTCCGATAGTATGTCAGAGCCAGTGCAGACCGCTAACTAAAATATCAGTCGAAGAAGAAGTCAAAGATATCATGTTGTTCTTGCAAAAATATTAAACTTTAATGTACCTACCTTGTATTACAACTGAAATTACACACACACATATATATATGTAGACTTTTTTAAGATGTTTCATATTGTTAGATTTGGGTAAAATATACACCGTTTTGTTGTATAATATGTTGCCATTTTATAGGTAGCTTCATAATACCACTCTTATAGAAGTCTTCGTCCTAATTGGCGAAAATTCTAGTAATCGATTTTCACAATGTGCTCTTGATTCCAATTTCTTATTATTTAGGAAGTTTTGCAATACGAGAAAAGGGTAGTAATCGCTTGGTGGCGAGTCCATACTATATGGTGGATGCATTAAAACTGCTAAACTAAGCTCTCAGAGTTTCTGGCGAGTCACTACAGACGTGTATTGCCTTACGTTTTCCTGATGGAACACAACAGCTCTTCTGTTGGCTAGTTCTGGCCGTTTCAGGTCAATCACTAGCTTCAAACAGTCCCGTTGTTGACATTAGAGATCTGAATTTAGTGTTTGGCCATACGGAAGCAACTCATAATAAACAATTCCTTTCAAGTCCCACCAAATACACAGTAGAACCTTCCTGGCCGTTAGTCTTGGTTTGGCCATCGTTTGAGCTGCTTCACCACGCTTTGACCACGATCGATTTCCCACAATATTGTTGTATGTTACCCATTTTTCATCCCCAGTCACCATCCGTTTAAGAATTGGCCAAGGCTTCGCAGGTGGAAATTCGATCCATCATGTTTTTTGTTGTTAATTGGTGTGGCACCAAAACATCTAGTTTCTTTTTGAATTCAGCTATGCGCAAATGGTTTAAAACTGTTTTATGGTCGGATTTTTAGCTCCTGGGCGATGCTACGACTACTAATATGCCGCTGAAATTCGATTATTTTATCGACATTTTCGACGACGACGCCAGTGCGAGGTGCATATTTAACAACAAACATGCCTAAACGGAATCGACGAAACCAAAATTGCACGTAATTAGCTGTTACAGTATCGACACCATAAACACCATTCACAATTTTAGCGGTCTGGCTTGCATTTTAGCCTTTATCAAAGAAAAACTGTAAAATATATCGAATTTTCTATTTGTTGACTTCCATTGTTAACTCTGTGTAACTACAGTTGAATGGAACAAACAAAAAAACAGCCAAAAAATTTTAAGTGTGAAATGTCACCTTGACAACAAACTGAACTTGAAACTGTTTGATCGATATTTAACGAGATCAGCTACATAAATCGATTACTACAGCCATCTACCGAGAAAATATTGAATTTCTTTTTCCCTAACGCAAATATATATTTTTGATATTATAATTTTATTAAATTTCTCTATCATATTTGAATGTTTATCTATATATATCTTTGTAAATTTAAACGCGAACATATCAGTGTATATTTTTGTTGAATGATAAACTACTGAAATAGGTATATTACTATACTATGTTGACCATAAATTTCTATTCTAATTTTTCTAAATAGAAGTTAAGTTTTAGACCAGTGAAATCCACATTTTCCATAGTACTCTGGCTCCGTTTGCGCACGGGACTTTTTACAAATACTAAATTGCAAAAATTTCCCTCCAGTAGCTTTACAGAAAATCGCGTGTTACATAGGTGTTCAAACAAACCGAGTGGTCTTATATAACCACTAATCTGTGGAATTATAAAAATTCTCAAAGTGCTATACGGAACACACAGCGACATATTATATATGAAATGTTATCTACCTTTTAGACCCCCGTTATATTTGAGAACCGCTAATTGAAACTATTACCATTATCGCCCTGAAGTTAACCTCTATAACAACACTATAATAATGGGCCATTTGGGTTAAACAAACACGTTCATGGTTAAATTGTTGGCCTTATAATTACAGGACAGGAATTAATATCTTGCTAGAGTTATAATTTATCTAATGGGAACGTCACCTATAATTTTTTTAATTACATGTTACATGCCCTTCCTTTTCTTTTACTAATTTTCGAACGCACGTATTGTCTGTGATGATATCTATGAATCGAACGTTTGGATTGGTTTGTATGCGTTTTTTACCGTCAATGTTGTTAGCGCGCTTCTCTGCTCCGAACCTATCAGACTCGGCTCTAATTCGTATTCGTCTTTAGCCTACTTTTGTAAAAATTCGCGTCTTGGATGAAGTTTACAGAAGTGTAAGTGTGAATGAAGTTGATGATATATTTTGTCGTAAATAATCTCTGCTAGGCGACGGAACCGGATAATACTATCAGTATCCTTATACCCTTACAACTTACTGGTCTTACACCACGTCTAGGGCTGTTAGAATTTAGTAAACTGGTCTTCATCCCACTTATTTGACATAACAGACTAGAACCTGCTCCTGAGATATCTCTTTAAAGAAATCAATATATATATTAACTGTTGCATCGCAATACATTTAAATTATATTATATACGTTAAAAACATTCTACTGGTTTTCTTAAAAAGAATGATGCTACCAATATTATTTCTGAAAATAAGACTAAGGTGATTATACCAAATTTCAGACTACCTAAGTCTTACGACAATGAATGATTTGTATCTGGCAGGGCATCTACCCGACATCGGTGTCTTCGATGTTATTTTATCCAAAACTCAATCTGATGGCGTTAATCGCGTTTCTGAATTCATCAATGCATCTGTTGAGACTAGAGTGTTGTAAAATATAAGTTTATATTGTTTTCTAGTTTCATCTAGTTGTAAGTAATTTTAAATTTATAAAAATTCTGACGTGTTCAAAAAAGTGCTTCAAAAAAACAGGACTTAATAAGTAGTGAACAATTTACATTAACGTATTTTTTATTAAGTATTTGGTAATCAACTGTTACAAATTTTCTTCACTGTACAGTTTATATTAAAAAATCTGAGTTTTTAATGGTATATTAATAATAATGTTATCTTTATTATTTATCATAAATAAAAAATAAAAACTTGAAATCAACAAACAAATGCGCTGTTACTAATCGTATAAAGTAAATTTCAATATCCTTTACAAAATTTATAAAAACAAAATAATAAAAACTAAATTCATTTTGTAATTTTTTTTAATATTATCAACAAATTAAGTAACTAAAATTAGGAAAACTAATTTTAATTATTTTAGCACCTTAACTTTTACAACTTCAAATGCAATAAACGACAATACAATAATTAACACGTGCCGGATTCATCAGGTGACGTCCAGTTTAATCCGGTTATATCCGCTTCCATTCGGTTAGTACCGGTTTGATTCAGTTATATCCGGCTGTTGATGACGGTGCGACAGTCGTTACGGTGACGCATTTGATTTCTATTTCCTATATAACTGAAACAAAATTATCCAGGCTATACATACGTTATATATGAATTATTATTAAAGTTCGCTTGTGATTTAATACACTTAGGATCTTAAACTCATCTATACTATGATGAGTAATGATGTCGGACATAATTTCAAACTGTATGGTTGGAATAATTTCAAATCCAAATTCATCATCTGTCAATTCATTGCAAGCCAATTGCCAAGAATTTCTTTCTATCAGCTCAATCTTGCCGTGACAGTAATCCATCGACTCAAATATTGATTAATAATACAGAAATTGTAATGGGTAAGATTAAGATACAGAGTTGATAAAATATTAGTTATATTCTCAAGTTTGGGGTAATAAAATCATTTATTTAAGGATACCTTAGTACACAAGTTCTCAAATTTTATTTAATCCGTCGTTCACTTGACCAACTTGGTGGAATATGGCCTCAATTTCACCCGTTGAGACAAGCGAGTTCACGATTTTGTATAAACATTTTTCAGCCGTTCAAAAACTTCAGTTATAGTAAACAAACTATATAAAATTCTCATCGCTACCCTTATTTCAGGTGAATCACAGAAAATATACGCTAATAACATGTTAAAAAACCTATTTGGTAGCCAATTTCTCCGCAAATCCTATTCTAAACCAAGGACTGATTTGCTTCCGACGTTCCCTATACGTCACATGGGGTAAATATAAATCAAAATATATCTAATTATACGCCCGATGGTGGGATATTGAATCCCGGGTACGAAAATCGCGAACTTGGAGGAATTTGTTTCGAAAGTACGATGTCATGTTAATGTAATCTTTGGAGTTATGTACATCCAAATAAAACAGGATGCAATCGATGAAAATCAGAACCTTCTTACATCATGTGTGCATCGCGCGTGGTTATATGCTATATGTCTGTCAATTATGAGAATATTATTTGTATATCTCCAATACTTCTACTATAGAAAAACTGAAATTTGGATTGTTTATAAAGTTCTGTGATTCGATCATATGACTAAATAAGTTGAAGTTCCACCTCAAATTCAAGTTACTCCTGTTGCAGCCCTGTAGCTCGGGACCAGAATAGGGCTACTGTATCTCCTGCCTGTCGTAAGAGGCGACTAAAAGGGAGCTTCCGGTGTTGTGGGCGGCTAGGGTGGGAGATCAAACCGTCCAGTCAGCGATCCCGGGGAGGACGACGGTATACGTGGCCGTGTACCGCCGTAAACAAAAGGTGGGGGATGAGCCAAGGCTCATCAAGAGCAGAGCCCGGAGGAGCAGGCGCTCAGGATCACAGTTGCGTTCCGATAGAGATCCCGGAGTCCTGTACATAGCGCAGAAGAAGGCCACCGGGGAGGGGGTTTTAGTGCGGTAAAAATCCCACATAACCCGGTGTCGCTCCCACGACACCGGATACCTTTGGAAGGTTTTCACCCTCGAAAACAAAAAAAGATTTTTTGGTATGAAAATCTCAATCCCTTCTCTGGCTCTAGATAGAGGTTTTAAAAAATGTTGTAATATGACAAATAATACCTTACACCTATTTTCTTCATTAAATACTAAAAACATGTAATTTGCAAACGTAATATTTTTGGTATTTCTTCTAAAATGTACAATGGCATCGCAGTTGTAACGTTTACAAACTCATTGCCAAAGTAAGTGCAGGAAGGCCGGCAGTTGCGTGATTAAATATGAATTGAAAACGAGCAACTATGACCATTTTACATTCAACATTTACCTGTTTACTGTCCTGCAGTTGGCTGTTGAGGAATACTCTGAGGAAATTACAAACTCTGCAGTTCTCTCTGTAGAACGCTGGTCAACGCCGAATCAAATTGCATTACAATGCAATGCATGCAATGCAACTTGCATTAAAACTTTCATATCATTTAATAGCCATTATATTTCTATGGAATAAGTATTAATTACCCTTTGTGATTATTATATTATTATTTCTACAAAAATAAATTACATACATAAATAAAATATTTTGGCCGAATTGTGGTGACCTAGAATATCACCATTCCCATGATGGCAGAACAGTAAGAGGCGACAGCAGCCAGCTTGCTCGCAGGTAGGACTACGCGTAAGGATTATATATCAGTATTACTATTGAGTCAATAATATTATTATTGGCCTTATTATCTTTTCGTGAAGCCTGTCTGGCTAGCTACCACCCTCCTGCTTGAGTCAGCTTCCAAACGACTCGACGTATTTCGGATGGGGACTTGAGAATCAATACTTTCTTTCTTTCTCTCTTCTCGTTTCCTAGCCGACAACGCAACAGGGATACATTTGGTCTTGCTGATGTCCATGGGCGATGGTGACCACTTACCATCAGACGGCTCGTCTGCTCGTTTTTCGGCAATTAACACATAACAATAAATATAATGTATAGACATGTATAATGACAAATAATTTCTTTAGCAACAACTCACCAACGACCCACTTCACAAAGGACTGTTAGTATCTAGTTTGTCATTTAAAAATAGAATTGCATGTTCCAAATAACTATAAAGTGGCATGCAGTACTTCTTTCTTTTTTACATATACCAGATCGTATCAGTTTATACACCTTATAACATAATGATTTTTAACTTAATTTATATATCGTGAGAACCAGTATCATAGTAACATATGTACAGTCCATATGAACAGGTTTTAGGATAAACTTCTCGATCCCTTTCCTCTACTTCCCACAAATCGTCACGTTTGAATTCATCTGCCAAAACTTCTGTCACCGGGCGTACAATGACTACGACTGACGTGAAATACGGCCGTAGCACCTCGTAGCAAAAGATACTTAAATTTGGGTGGTTCGAACCCGAGCATTCTAGGTGGTCCATGTTCAAGCATGGAAAGCCGAAAACCCGCTAAAATATCGTGATAAAGTTGCGGTGTACAAGGTGATATGAGCCCCAATTAACTTTAAGAAGTTTAGACTTCTCACAACGTGCCACCGTCACATCTGTATTATACACATCTTTTAAAACATTGTTTAGTACTCTCTGGTGCGCAGGTAACTCACGACATTTTCCTTTACCGAAGTAAGCAATAATTAACATGTAATACACAGAAAATTTGAAAAATATACGTTAGTCGACTCAAACTGGTCATACTGACATTCTAACTACTAGGTTATACTTACATTGTCCCTGTAGACCGGGAGTAAAATACGGGCTGCGGTATCCCCTGCCTGTCGTAAGAGGCGACTAAAAGGGGACTTCAGGGGCTGCGGGCGGTAATACTGGGAGCTCGAACCGTCCGGTTAGCGACTCCGGAAGGCCTCCGGTTGCGTTACTTAGCACTGATTAAGGTCACTGGGGGGGATTTTAGTGCGGTAAAAATCCCACATAAGCCGGCGTCGCTTCTGCACCGGATTTTGAAGGTTTCCCCATCGAAAATAAAAAAGGAATCATGTAGATAATAATAATAAATAAAATTGAATTATCTGCCCTCACCTAATGACATTAATGACAATAAAATACATTTAATGGATAATCTTCTTCCTAATCGTATAATAGAATTTTTTTTTTTTTTAATAGTTAAAATAAACTCCACAGACTTTTCGTCCGTGCCTTTTTAATGTTTTCTTTTTTGTGTATGCTC
>DWPT01008669.1:0-10074 GCA_018251895.1 Agathymus mariae mariae
TCAGGACCGGTCAGAGTGGCGCAAGTTAGGGGAGGCCTATGTCCAGCAGTGGACCTCCAAAGGCTGATGGATGGATACACAATAAAAGATTAAAAACTGAGAAGCCATTGCCTCGAAGAACTCTGGTTAAATGGCATTCATCGCAGCTCGAAGAAGATTAAAATGAATTTGTAGGACATTTCGTGGTTAATCGAAATGCCTATGAACTAAACAAACTCCAGTCCGTTCTACCACACTCGTGTTCCTTAAGTCTAAATACGTACTTCATCATATTGTTCGAGGGGGGGTTTTTAAAGGTCACTCTGACGCTGTCTGACCTTACTATTTACAAAAAAACAAAAGAAGATAAGAAGTAGTTAATAGTCAGTGTTATTTTTATATTGCCGCAGCGCCGGTTTCACATTGCAAACGGTGGACGTAGACTCGCTGTGCATGTGGTATCCGAGCGCATGGCATGTGATGAGTGACCTGCGAGCGCTGGGAGAGTCTAACGCCGCCCACAACCGTCCTCTGCGGCTCAACCGCCATGTACAGTTCGCCGCCGCGGCGATATACGACGAAATGTATGGAAAGGTGAGTTGTAGAGGTTTGGAATCATATGGTTATATTCACTCAGTGACAAGATTTAACAGCTAAGGCTTATGAGTGTTAATTGTTAATAGTCACATGTTGAGACCGCACACGAGTCCCCATGGACTGAATCAAAATGAGCAGCATTGAGTGTCACAGATTAGCGAAATAAATTTGAAAATCTCAAGTGATTTTTTTCGTCGAATCCAATCTCACGACATTTTACCAAAGGGGTAGGTAGGGTGCATAATTAATGGTGCCCCCTATGGCTTAACCTCATCTTCGTGTAGTCTAGTCTATCGGTGTTTAATTATAAATAAAATAGTAAAGTTAATAAAGTTTGTTACCAGCGGTTTATAGTATTTCGTGTGTTAGATTAGATAATCTATCAAGTACATTGTATTTCTTCGTCATTTTTATTATTTGACAAATTTAAAAATGTTATGTAAGATGCACCCACATTTCTGTGTTGTTTATTTCACAATGACATGTTTCCTCATTTACTATAAGCTATCCAGCACCAAATATACTACTACCTAGTTTGCTTAACACTGACCTAAAGGATTGGTTATGAACCAAGTAGGGAAACACAAAAAGGTACACATATCAACTTTATACTGGTAACCAAATAAAGGTGTAATAGAAAATCGAAGATAGGACGATTTACTCTAGCAATATTGATGTCATTGATAGTTTCTATCGCGGTTGTTAAGTATTTTACGCGTTAAATTATTATTTATTGATTTTGTAAACGTTTTTGATGTTTGTGTCCTTGTGTAAGTGACCACATACCTTTAGGTTGCCATCTGCTTGTTGTTTGGCTATTAACATAAATCTTAATTAACAATTCATAGATGTGTCGTGTGTCACGGTGATATTACAAACCTTGGCACTGAGCCATCAAATTGTGCCCTAGTCGAACTAAGAGTATAATTTAATCTTTCTGCTCCAGGACTTCCCCAAACACGATTCCCGTGGCGTGCCTGCCACGTATCAAATCATCAACTTCTTGGGATGGAAGCCAGATCCATCTCAACCTAAGCCTATGGAAAGGGGCACTGGAGAAATGTCCCTAAAGGACCTTCATCGCATCGATGAGGTCATACAGGATACTAAAACGATAAAACTCACCGAGGCAGATAAGAAATAAAAAATAAATTATCTTAGAAAAGTTTTGTTTAATTGACAAACTTCATTTACGTTGACCAATAGTCACTCGTATTTTTTGTGAGAACTATCTAAAGTTTTGGAATTGAAAAATCGTATATATCAGTCTGTTTGTCTGACTGTACCGCCAATATTTTGAAATCATTTACTAGTGATCTAAGTGCGGCAGCCTTTATCGCTGCATTGTCATTTTATAACACCCAAATACAAACTGGATAACGATACAAACATTATCGGTCTTTATCACGACTTATCAAAATTCCCTAAAATAAAAATTGACTGGCTAGCTACCACCCACCATGCAAAATCGATTGTGAAATGTTTTATACGTATTTCGAGCGTAGTGCCGGAAAGTTAACAATAATGCCGGACCCCACTTCTTCCTTGACCAGCAACAGTTCGGTATTGCCTTCGGTGTTACTAAAGTCATGGTCGACGGTGACCACTTGCCATCAGGTGACTCGTCTGCTCGTTGGGTGGCTGGTTCCACAAAAAAAGAACAGGGTGAAATGAATGGCAATACAATGGAGATGAGGCGTGACTCGGAATCTAAGGGTCGTTAAACACGACCGTCTCCCTGCATACCGCTAGCTGCCCGAACGAATGTCCAGTCTGTATGCTGACACCGGCGGTGTAGTACATATCGCGAGCACACAGCCGTGTGTATGTTCTACCAACATTCTGCAACTGCTATATAATAACAGAACACTATACGTTGTTATGTCCATAAAGTTAATATACTAGCGTAATAGAGGAACACAATGTGCGAGTGAGATTTCGAGCTTTACGGAAAAATCTACTTGCGAGAAAGAGACGGAAGCGAATTGGCAATAGGACTGTTTTCAAACTATTTACTCTCCACTAGTCTTCTGTCAGAAAATTGCTGTCTGTTATTTTATTAATTTCTTTACAATCTTACTGTATTTTATCGAACAAAAAACAATAAGCACGATGATGTTACAATTACATTGCCTATTTGGAGACAAATAGGATGAACATCTGAATGTGTACAGTTCGGTATGTTCTCTCAGCGAGGCTGAATCGGGACTGACTGGCGCCTCTTGCGCCTTAATTTTTCTTCCCCCGTGGGCCAAGTAAAATGTTACCACGCTCAAACTTATCGTCGTGGTATCTGCTCCCGAATTGTGTTGCAATAAAAATAATGGTACGTTGTCGAAACGCCGCATGTTAATATAAAAAATTCCGTCCAATAAGGTTTAAAGGAAACGAAGTAAAGACAAGTTACTAGAATTAGCATGGTATTATTTAAACATATAATAAAGATAACTAAGTAAATATAGCAAAAAACCTGTGATGAAATAGTCGAGATTCATGTCGACAGCACATAGTTGAAAATTTAACATTACCAAACGTCAATCACACGGTTGTCAGTTTCACACACATGCACATTTGAGTTTCGGTGATGCGTTGATGAGATGAGTGTCTCGCTAGTATTACTTTATGATTCAGTCCTAATATGTAATTTCACGTTCAAGTGAAACTCCTGGCATCTGTCATCTCCCAGGAAGTTTTCAAAACTAACGAACTGTTCCAACCTTGAGAGCCTGGTAAGGCATACATGCAAGCAACATGTACAACCATGTTATCGTTGATCTAAGCCGGCCGTACTATCCTAACCTAACCCAACCTTGAGAGCCTGGTAAGGCATACATGCAAGCAACATGTACAGCCATGTTATCGTTGATCTAAGCCGGCCGTGCTATGCATATGAGCATAGCTCTTATAGCATCTCATACTTTGCATACTGCAGTTGTGTCATAATAATTTTAATTTAAAGCTTCCTTCAATATACACATATTAATTAATAAAGCCCCATGTACGTTGGGATTTAAATATTCCTTAATACCTTTCTATGATAAAATTCTCATAATACTCGGTACTCTTCAAATTTCATAGGAGTTATCGTTAGTTTATCAAATATCCTTACCGAAATAAAATATTTGTTATCTTTTACTGTTAATAAAATGCAGTTTGATATAGTTTGCATTGTGTAAAAATACTATTTAATGAATATAATATAAAGCTACTAATATATATTATATTATGAATCACTTAATCCACTTTATGAGCAGCTTATTCCACTTGCATGATTAATGTTATTTTTATTTTTGCATTGGGTAACAAAATAGCCGTCAAACTTGAAAAGTTATCGCTGTCATTAGCTGTATGAAAAAAAACCAACGCGCATCACTTCTCTTTTGGAATTTATGGTACTGTAACAAGGCTCGCTTTTGTGTTTCACGGGAGAAAACTTCTAAATTTTGGGGTGCAATCATGTCAACAATGCGTTAATTGCGCCTACGATTGCTATAACGGAAAGTTAATATCGTTTTGTGGAAGTAAGGTAAAGATTTACGGATCAATATCGAGAGGCGCTCGCAATGACTCCGTAGCGTCACTTCTGCAAATGGAGACGAAGTCTGGGGTGGGCATAACTGATCACTGGATGAAAAGTATAATGGAACCGGCCGGCAGCGACAAACAGGTTCAAAACGATAATAGGTCGTCTGTGAAACGCGAAAAAATGGCTGAAGCTTACAACGGTCAAGACAATAACACTTACGATATGAACAAACACCAGAATACCGCTAGGTATAGATGTGACGTCTGCGATTTGACTTTCGATGGTATGGATTATCTGATTTTGCATAAAAAGTTTCATGGGAACGATAAGGACGGTCCACCGCTGGAACCCGAGCCGCCGGTTTCTCACAAAGAGGGCCCTAAAAAGCGGAGAAAGTTCAAATGCGATCAATGTGATGTTAAAGTAAACTCCCAGTACCATTTGGATATACATCGTAGCAAACATGAAGGTAACGCGTCAAAGAAATTTATTTGTCAAGTATGTGATCGTAGTTTCGTTGCGCCGCAATTTTTAAAGAGTCACATGCAAACTCACTCGTCAACAAGCACGATAAACTGCGAAATTTGTAATAAAAGTTTCACAGGACAAGCATATCTTAAATTACATATGCAGCTCCATAATGACATCAAGAAGTTCAAGTGTTCTAAGTGTGATGACATGTTCCCTACTAAAAACTGCCTTAAAATACACATGAAAAAGCACACAAAAGTCAAAAACTTTAAGTGTGACTTCTGTCATAAGCTGTTTGTCTCCAAGATAACAATGGAGAAGCACAGACAAACTCATGAGGGTCAGCCCATCGACTGTCACGTAAAATGTTCACAATGTGACCGTACTATGCATTCATCATTGCTCAGAACTCATATTGCACGTGCACATCCAGCGACTGCTGATGATGATGTCAAAAGACCACATAAATGTTCTACCTGTGGGAAGTGCTTCATTGTCAAAATAAATCTCAATCTGCATATACGTGTATGTCATCCTGATTTAGCAGAACCAGAGGACGAGGATGAAGACGTTATGACAGACAACTCTTAGCCTTAAGCCAATATCTAACATGTATTATTATGGATAATTATACTTTTTTACGATAAATACATCCTTTCTTTTTATTTCAAATAGATTTTTGCAAGTAGTGGGATGTGCTCAAATCGATGATTTACATGTTTGTCAGTTGTTTTTAAAGCTCACCACGCAACCTTGATTTGAAGCCAATTCTACTGCTTGTTGTGCATTTTTCTAAATAATAGATGACACTACAAACTATGGTGTGTTCTGTTGGAGGTCTCTGCTCTATTTTAACCAGTTTAATCCTAATTGTATTGTACAGTACAATCCTTGGTAGTAAGGTTTATGACTCCGGGCTTACAGCAACCTTTTTAGTTTCAAAAGTTAGTAAAAAGAGGACAAAAAGAGTATGCTTCAATCTTGGTCAGAAATGTGTCAGTGGCTTTTAATTTTATGACCACTTAGCATGTGTTGAACTATGCTCATTTATATCTATTAAAGTGGCAAAGACCGCCAAGCAGAATGTTTTCCTAATAAACAATTACATAAAACATTTACTTCTTACATTTAAGTATAAGCTCAAGAAGGAGCGTTATTTCCTAAAATATATTAATCAGCCGGGCAGATATTGTTCATGTCAATTTTCTGAGCATTATAGCCATTATATATGTGAACAGGTCCCACGTTCAATTTGTAACCAGGCTACACACATATTAATTTATATGTATATCTAAAACATTTTATCAGCGATGTCATAGTTTAAAACTTATTCTGAAGTAGACCATAGATTATAAAGTTGACAGTAGTATGGGGAAGACATGTGACCAATCCATGATATTATCGCTAAATAAATGTACATTACATAAGTATTTAGGCCGTGCCGACTAATAAATATTTTAGATCTGCGAGTCTCAATTGTTTCTTACATTTTATTAGTGAACATATATTTGACCAGTCTGTGGGTTTAGGTACCACAGACGCATAAGATCGTTCTGTTCCACCCATAACGAAGAAACTTCAGTATTGATACGGAGATAGTTTGGATAGTTTTAGATGCGTACACACTCTTCTCCTTCTATATAAATATGTATGTTATAGTATGTAGTAGTATATAGTTATTTAAAATTTTGCACACATTAAAAACCCGACAGCAATACTATAATTTCATGCCTGTGACCTAGTCAGTAGGTCCTAGTGCGGTGAACCTGTAACGTTTTTAGTACCAATATCGTTGCATATATAAATGGCATTGCACTCTGATGAAAAACAATAATTATTTTATGAAAGTGCCGTAAACTCATAGAAGTTTTTCAATTTCCAGTTATTTTCCATTTCCCAAAAGAATATCAAAAGTTCCTTTGTCGGTTTAAAGCTCTACGATCCTCATATTATTGTGCATATTGATGAGAAAGCATTTATTTGTATTTATGTATGTATGTATTATTTTACTTTGTAGTCTCAGTTTACCTGTCCATTATAATGAAATAAGAATTTTTATATTATTTTTTTATGTGTATAACCATCATACAAGTATATGTGCCGGCCTTCTCCGTTGTTCAACAGAATACGCCACGAGCAGAGGAATTTCTCTTCAACACGAAAGATTAATGTAAAATTATCAACCCTGTTGGAACATTTATGAATACTCAAATACTGATGGGTGTATGGATGACAGCAGTGGTAGTCTAATGGGTAAAGTCTAATAAACATAGGTTTCTTGCAAAGGAAGTCAGAGTTCGAATCCTTCACTCATCTCTAGTTTTCAAATTATGTCCGTATTACGTATTAATTATCACTTGTTTTAGTGACGGTAAACATGGTGAGGAAACCTGGTTCTCCATAACCTTTTAAAAGGTATGTGAAATCTACCAATACACATTTTAGCAGCATAGTGGTTTATGGTTGTAGCCCATATTGTTGTGAGAGTACACCCCAGCTCAGCTGTGGGCCAACAAGGGAATGAATATGAATCATCTTGCTTAGTTTCGGGAGATGACATAAGCTTAGCAATCTTAGTATAACCAATACAACAATCAAAACTGAATAAACTAAAGCCATGTAATATATCGAAATATCGATACTACGATATACGGTACACAGATATATAATCCGATATTCTTTAATATTTGCCTCCCTTCGATACTTCTAATACCAATAAAATACCATGGTTATGTGTAATAATGTATAATCAAACCCTTCCTTTCTAGTAAAGAGAAAATGGTGCGGTCAACCAGGGCAACAAAAAAAATGAATATATTTCATTTTATGTGTTCGTTGTATGCATGTGTGTGTATTAGATCGAAATATTGTTAAAATTAAATCATAAATATCCATTATAGTTAAAATACTATATAAATATACCGATTTAAATGATATCGGTATATTGATTTATATATATTATGATATCGTTCGATGGATACCAGGGTGCATCGATATAAATACTACGTCATGATGCGATATATCGATGAAACTGTTTGTTTTGGGAGACCCGAAAAATACTTTTAAATATATAAACGCTTTATTAAGCCATATATTTTTTTTTTCATTACAAAGTAAAAAAACTTATACTTAATTATTGGCGTTACCTAAATACTAGGTCATTCTTATTTTTTGGATTCTTGAACGACTGCTTCTTCCTTTGTTTCTTTCCCCCTTTCCTCTGCTACTTCTGTTATTTCTTCTTTAGCCAGCTGTTTTACAAAAAATACATTATATTGAAATCGATAACTATTTTATTGTGTGGGTGTGAACTACTAAAATCATAAACAGGTATTTTTCCAAATAACCATATGAGTATACTGTAATTATTGTATGGAAGTAGCAATGTTTAAAGAAAATTTATGTTTGTTTTATAACTATTATCTTTATCACTTTTAACTTTTTTTAGCTGATCTATTTTTTTTTAATTTAAAAGAATATCAAAAATAGTAATACAACTTACTGCGACTTTTTTCATATCTTCGTCCTTCTTCGCCTGCAGTTGTCGACTCACTTCCCTGATCAGCTGCAACTCCCCATTTTGTTTAGAGGTCAGGGGATTGAACACACTTATCGGTTCCTTATTAGGATCAGAGACGTTATTGATAAACTTCATATACTTATCGCTTAGGATGTTCATATGCTCTTGCAAGATTTGTGACTGCGACATTTTTAATCTGTGAAAAAATATTAGTTTTACTAATCTAAAGATGCAGACGAATGTGACAAATAAAAGGAATCAGAAGGAATTATTTTGTTAAAGTTAAAGACTCGGTTCCTTTGATCTCACTCACTCCTTAAAATTGCAATAGAAAGTTTCATCTTTACGATTATAAATTCACAAAAAATGGGGAAATGCTTTATCGATTATATTCATTATTTTGGAACTTAAAATGCAGAACATTTAACATGCTTGTGTTGTATCCAGAGTTAACTTTAAAGCCTTTATCAATAAAGAAAAAATAAAACTATGAAAATGAAAGGTCTCAAACTTAACTAGTCCAGGATATGAGATCTTTCTGAGCTATGATAGAAAATACACGAAGTATATATTCAAATTTGTATTTCTGTACCCTTACCTAGGTCCGAACTCTTTCGAAAGAAAAATACAACTGAAGAAATTTAAGTCAACAAATATACTATATTGTTTTCCTTTGATTTATCGCTGGCAGGTATTGTGAACCTTTCTCTGCTAAAAGTAATGTTAACCTTTCCACGTTACAGTGCCTGATAATATTATTATAACGATTTCAAATTGAAAATCTAATTTTATCAGAGCTCCAATCTAAATAGGATCCTGACAAAACTTACAAGTTCACTAATAAATTATATTAACTATGTATCTTAATAAGATGGAGACAAATAAAAACGAATAGACCGCTGTTCGAAATATTTGTTTTCGGATCTACATTGTGTGTGATGTCTCATTTCGATGTGTTCATGTCAACTGAAACACTAGAGCGGTCTGTGTTTTTTATGATTAATAAAATCATCATTATTTCAAATAAATTATTACTAACAAGCATTAAAAATAATCGAACCAAAAATTTTTTTACTACGTACGAGCATGTTACCCAGCAAACAAAAGGTTTTGAAAGCATGATGTCAAAGATTAAAAGCCATTTGCATATAGATGAAACTGTTATTTTAAATATTGAGTATTTTTAAATAATGAATAATGTAAGAGACTAAATTAAATTCAATCTTGATCGATATTATAATGCGTCAGGGTTACGTGAGAGTTCATATGAAATTATAAACAGGTATGTACGTAGTTAACTTCAGGAGCATGCGATATTGCAGAGAATATCCAATTATAATGAACTATTCTAGTGGAAACGGTACATATCTATTTCCCGAGATAAATAGTATTCTAGGGTATAACCCATAATATAAGCCACGAAAATGCCAAGTATTATCCAAATCTACTCAGTAGCTTTAATGTGGTACGTGATCAAAGAAACAAAAAATATATATAGATACCGCTATACCGACTATAAAATCTGTCTCCGTCCTTAGCGGGGCATCCCGCGAGTGCTGCGAGTGCATTATCGATGCGATACGATCCATAAATGTGCCACGTGAGCCGTGTAGTATGCTAACATGGGGGCTTGAGAGATACGCTCGCGCCCATGTCTCTCACGGTTCTTGTGCGTGAACGTAGTTAACGTTCACGGTAACAGTAATGGTTAAGTTGAATTGTCTGCTGCGGTTCAATTACATTATTACCATGAAAAAAAAAACTTTAAATTCCGGAAATAACATCTAATTTTTTGAGAATTTTTAAAAAAAATAATAAATAAAAAATTTTTTTAATATGCAACCTGTAATGATGCTGACTCGGTGGAGCTGCCGACGCGGTGGAGCTGCCAAACGTAACGATGTGCCTCCTGATGTGATGACATTAGGACCCTTACCAAGCACCTCCAGTACAGCACAGCCTTGGGCACAGGAGCTCGAGG
>DWPT01008670.1:0-10074 GCA_018251895.1 Agathymus mariae mariae
GCTGTAGCGCCACCTCAAAGAGTTACAAAAAAAGATGGCATTGTAAACGTTCTCCGTGAAAAATACATATTTGTGACAAATTTTACGGTCATCGATCAGTCGCTTACAGATTATGTATTTATCTTAAACATTCACTGATATATATATATTTTATATTCATATATACATCATACGTGCACATTAAGTATGTTCTGAGTTTAAGCCGAGTCCTCCAAAAGAAGTACTTAACGAATCTGCCTCGTGAGATGTTCAGTAGGTTGCACCACAAGTAGGAAAAGTCCTTTTGGACTCTACGATGGCAGGAGTAATATGACCTACCTTCGCTTCAGAAAACCTACGCTTCACGTTTTAGAAATGGGTTTTTCTAGAACTAATTAATTTATTATAATAGCTGCAGCCTGGTAATTAAAATTTCACTTACTGCCTTTTTAATAGAACATCCATATTTAGTGTTATTTCCTAGTTTATTATTTTATTGTATTGTGTATTATTATTTTCCAGTGGAAACAGATCCATTTTCTGAGATAAAAATAACCCATAATATAAGCCAGTAAAATCCAAAGTATCAGCTGAATATGTTCAGGAGTTTAAGTGTAGTGCGCGGTCAGACCGTCGGAAATTGCAGAAATTCCAAAAAATATATTTTTTATCGATAACAAGGACTCACTACATTAAAATTTCCAAAAGACATTCTACGTTCAGATTTGACAGCGTTACAGTATTATTATTAGTATATATAAACTAATAGAGTCGTAAATTAAAATGTTGGTTGTATATTGGTCTCTCGTACAAGAGTCCCGAGTTCAGATCTTGCTCGAATCTCTATTTTTTTTATTATGAGCGTATGTGAAAATAATTATCACTCGCTTCGATGAAGGAAAACATGATGAACAAACTTGCATTCCTGAGATTTTCCATGATGTTCTCAAAGGTATATAAAATTTGCTAACTCGCAATTGGCCAGTGTGGTCGACAATGGCCTTAACCCCTCTCATTGTGAGAGCAGACGCGAGCTCCAGCAATGGAACAGTATAGGTTGCAAATCTATCTAAACACATAACAAAATTCTAACCGAAAACTTTCTCTACATTAAGGATATGTGAAAAAAAACTACCTTTAGGGGGCCGTTACTAACGCAGCAGAACCCAAAATAATAGTTTGTGTGTTTGGTCGCGCTAAACTTATGAGATTGCCGCTTCTGAACGACTCAACCGATTTCATTGCGGTTTTTACTAATGTATTGGAGAGAGCAACACTTAATATTTAAAGTAAATAAAATAAGTAATATATTTATAATTCATGGATCGAGAAAAACCCTGTCGTAAACTAACGCAGGTAATTAGCGTAACGCGTAGATTTTCTGAAGCGCGAAAGGACGGTTTGCGAGTAATGAATAAGAATATGTAATTACATATTATAAATTTTTAAATATCTGTAATGTATTTTGTGATATTAATACCTTTTAGACCACATTTTCTAGAATTTTTAAATTTCGATTTTCCACCCACACCCATAGGTGTCTGAAATATCTATAAATAATAAATATTCACAAATCAAATATACCAGAGATGTTATGGAGCTCCGTAACCCTAACAGAATCTATCGGATATTCTAAATAAAAATATATCCGAAACAATCCGAATCCGATAAAAAAATTCAGATAATTTCGGATAGAGGCAGAGTCTGGTTGACGCTGAGCGAGCCGTTGTGTTTTCTGTGATTATAATACCACACAATACCTAAAAACAAAGTCAACCTTCGTAAATACTTTATATTTTTTTCCAACTCGTAAATTATCTAACATCCGCAACCGAAATTATCCGAAACAATTTCATATCCGTAACCGTGAACGAAACCGGTAAGACATTATTCATATATCCATTTACATATCCGGATCCGAAATTTTATATCCACAACATCCCTAGAATATACCCTCTTACATTATTGTTATTAGGGTGAGGTTAGAGGTGAAGTTCAAGAGAAATAAGCACAATAATAACATATGTAAGAGGGATACTACATTTAAATTTTATATATGACAAACAGAACATAAGCTAAAAATACACCTGATGCTACGGGGTGTAGATCTTAATACTTCTGGTTCAATTATCATATTATTTAAATTTATTACAAGGCCTTAGTCTATAACACTGAGTATGGATTTGAGCATTATTAAAAAATATTACAACTTCCTTTTCACATACATAAATTTTAAACAATAGCGATACGTGAATATTTATGTCACACAAATGTGTACTACCGAAAAGAAAAGCAGGAACGCTTTTCTTCGCAGGTAGATTTATTACCTACTGAGATATAGCGGCTAGTTTAAGTAAATGTTATGTTTAAATTATTACACAACATATAACGTATCTGTTTTATAGAAATACAGTTCTATTTATAAATGAACACCATGTTTTTTTTACATAAGAAATATTCAATGTTCTAAATATAATCCAAGCTGAATAAAAATGACATTCTTCATAATCACCTTCTGTACACTGTATAGCCCTTCTAACTAGTTTATAAACCGCGAGAGAAATTATTATCGAGCCGAGCCGTCACAACGATCCATGTACCAACCATCACACACGCTGCAAATGTTGCAATCGATCACTCCGTGTGAGCCTTATCGGCCAAATGGGCACCGCGTGAGACTTGACTATTTACTTCCTATGTAACATATTATTGATCTTTATTAAATGGGATTGTAATATTAATATAATAATAACAAGACAGTAAATAACAAAGGTAACTAAGATAGAATGACATAATAGGATATAATATGGACTAACCCGCGACCCAGTTGGTAGGTCATGGGTTCGATTTCGGTCGGTGCAGACGTTTGTGTGATTTGCCTAAAACAAAGATTAATTTTGTTTATAGTCATAATACTGAGTATTTTTTATGTTATGTAAATAGCCGAAAAACGAGCAATCGAGTCACCTGATGCTAAAAGTATCACTGATGCGTTATCAGCCAAGAAACGAGAAGAAAGAAAGTAATGGCTCTTAAGCCCCCAGCCAGAACAATACTTGATCTTTGTACTATCTCTTGAAAATAATATTTTATCCTGAATATTATAACGTACTAAATGAGAAGAACTGCGCCATTTTCAAACAATCGTTTGCTTCAAAACACAATATCTTCTAGCGGTCGTAGTTACGCCGTAACAAATTTAAATCCTATCCTAAGACCCTACTTCATTTTAGGAGGTGACGACACACACTCCAGTTACCGTAATATGATTTTCTAACATCAGCATGCTCGACGGTGCCTAGACCGGTCGTTGGTGTAATTAATCTCCGGGAGAAGCCGTCAGCGATGTACCCGGAAACTGGGTGACATTTAAAATATCGACCCGCCAATCGGAAGAGGTAAGCCCGTGAGCTTACTTGATCAGATATCGTAAAGATTCAAACGCCACGAGTCACTTCTAAAATGCTAGGGTACAATACAATCGTTCGCGTAGATGTTTTTTTAATAAAGTTCACGTTTTTTTAATAAAGTTCACCTCAGCAATGTTCAAACATAGAATTTCATGTTATATTTAAAATTTCCTTTCTTGTGTGATATTTATACATTTATATGCACATGTTAGATATTTGTATTGTAAACTGTGTTTATTATACTTAAGAGTCTTCTATATAGATGTAACACTAATTGAAGATGAATACTAATGATAGCACAACAATTAAAAATTAGCACAGAAGAAAACTGATTAATTAAAGAAAAAATAATAAATAAAGTAAATAAAGTGAGGAATTACGAGTCAAAATACCAGTACACCTGATCGATCTCTATCAAAGGAGATTTGAAAGTGAAATTTTTTTACACTTCCTATAAACGAAATTTTAAACATTTATTAGAAAAAAAAAATCTTATGCTATTGCTATGACAATTTATTTCTGCTTGTATATTATAATATATAGTTTTGTTATCAATCTTAAAATATCGTCTTTGACTCGAAGTCGTGATATGTCGAGCTACGGCATTTTAATCCTAATAACTGCAAAATCTACTCAATGGGCCATGAAATGGTAAAGTTGGACGCATTGCGGACCTAAAAGGTGAGGCACATGGATTTGTTAATTAGACTTCTGCCACTATATTTGAAATACGATAAAAAACATTTCACAGTAATTTTTTGTCACATGGCCCGTGACAAAAAACGAACTAACTAAAAACTACTACTATAATTACCATCGGAACTAAGCTGGGTGCAAAGATCAGCGACCTGCAAAAGAAAGGACGCAACCATTATTTTGAAAATCCCTTATGTAATGTAATGCCTCTTAGTAAAAATAAAAGAATGCAATTCAAAAAAATTAAACGTAAAACATTGTAGTGGCGTTACCGAGAAAGTAAACGTCAATATGTTGACATCACGTTTTAAGTTGTTTTCACACGACGTTATATAGAGGGTAACATTCCATCGCAGCAAATCGAAGTCGTCGATAGGGCGTCAATCTTACCTATTAAACGAACACAGGCGTTCAGGTGTGAAATGTGCGCACTCGCTCATATCATCGTCAGCTGAGCACTTACAAATCATACCGGTTCGTAATATACATTCCTATAAAACACACGAGCCCGACCACACTCTTAAATCGTTTGAACAGACACGAGATGCTCAGTTACAAGATCATTTGTATTAATCAGCTGACACAATGAGCATGTCGTCGGTCGGGCTTGTGATTTCTAAGATAAATGTGCGTCCCTAACGAGTCTACCAATCAAACTATATGGCCGCATGCCGGAAACAACAGTTTAGTTAAAACAAGTCACTGTAATGCTGGTATTTTACAAGGGCCTGGCGTTAAAACAAAACAAAAGCTTTCATTCTACAGTTCTACTACTTAAAGCTTGTTAACTTATAGGTTACCGTGTATTAACACTAACGAAGTAAACGAAAGTATCCGTTAAGTTTGGTAATAATACTCAATATTCATGAGCGTTTAACTAACACACTATACCGGGTCTAGAAATTTCGACTTGATAGAATTTAAAATTTTGTATAAATACATACATACAATTTTGTTGTCTCAACACAAGTATAAAAAATAATTACTTAATTTTTCAAAGTTTAATTGTATTAAAAATAATTATAACATCATAGGTACAAGAGTATATTATGAAAACAGCCTCAAATGGGCACATGGACCACTTGATGTAAATGGTTAATATTGCCCATCACGTCTTATTATTGGCTCTCCGACACTGCAACCGAAACATCTAAAAAATGTTTGGCGATTGATATTAGCGGGAAACCTAATCATCGTCCATGACCACCATCAGAAGTAAACTGCGTGGTACTAAGTCCGGCGACTCCAACAGCAGGTACTATCAGGATAGAATACTCATAACACCCCAATGCCTCGAAGGTACCTAGGAGAGGGTGCTACGATCTTTAACCCCAATTGCAAGTTGTTGTTGTTGTCTGAGATGTTGACGATTTCATATTATTTAAGTGCACCGGTCACATAAAATATCAGCACTTAAATATACTCCATTTTAAATATTCGATAAATTTACTAGGCACACCTCCGTTCAACAATTTCATTGATCACCTTTAAACCGTGAAATACGAGTTGGTTACGTTTATGGAAAATACATAATTTGTAGATTGATGCGCGGTGGTTACAGAAGCCCGTGTATTCTGTAACAAGTTGGCGGTTCTGCGTACCCTACGCCGTACGCATCCAGTATGAACCCAGTGTGTGATGAGCTCTGCTACTACGGAATTGTCAAATTACTTAGAGAGTTATTGGTGGGATTATTTATTGATACTAAAAATTAAAAAGATGTAAATTTTTATTCATATTGTGTTATCCTAATTACAATATTTATAAAACCGTCTTTGAATCTATGATGTGAATTAAGTCTTCTATATAGACTTCAAGTTAGCAGTTTTAAACAAACAAGTCTCCATATAAGTCTATTTACGTCTATTTTTTCACAACAATTCTGTATTATTGAATATTACATGTACAGAATTATTTATTTATTTCATAACACAGACATAAATGGAAAAGAGAAGGAAAAAATATTTATGTTGAGAGTTAAATTTTAATATTTTCAATGAACGTAGCACGATACTGCATTAGTAGCCCATGCATACACAATGACTAGTTAAATACTACAAGTTATGAATCCATTCAAGTAAATTTTACTTTCTTTGAATAGAAACTGCGTAAAATAAGTAAAAGGCACTTCTGCAATTACCATATACAACTATCGAAACGAGGCTAGTAATACTAAGCTTAATCTCAATTTACGTTAACGTTAAGTTGATTATTTCGAAAGCTAATGATAATACATTCAAATTGCAAGTTAAACCGTTTATTAAGTAAAGCAGTATTCAATAATTTTATGCGTTCAACATCTAAGCAATGCGCGCGGCCGGAGGCGGGGATTAAGACAGTGCAGACGCATTCCAGCCGGTCATAACCCAGCACTGACTCACAGATTCCATTTCAGGATTTGTACATTGATTTCATTTTGGTTTACACCTATAGTGTCTGACAGCAATACATAGATTAATTATTTAAATTACATTATTTTTAACAAATAAATATAAATAACACAGTTCAGTAAAATATTTTCTGTTAAAATACCAATATTTTGAATATGTAGTAAATCAAGTGCCATACTTTGTGCCCTTATCTGCATATAACATGTAATTGAAACAATGTTTGGATATCTCTGTAAATAACTAATCAAAAATACACCTATGGTGTAATTGATTATCAATAACCTCTAATATCTTCGACTGACTTTTGGAATTCTTATTATTTTTAAATAACATTTCTAAAAAAACCTTACTTTTCCTTATATCTACATCTATGTTCTATTTATGGGATACTGGATATTAGTTTGCGTTAAACAGTTTACATTGTATTGTGGTTGTTATGGTGGGTGGGAATTAATCAGAAATAATATCCAGAATCCTTCCTGATATGTATTCTGCCATAGGGCCAGTGCCACACGACCCCCGTTTGGATAGCGGCGGGGCTGGAAGGCGGCGAGTATTGTTTTACTTATACATTCATTCGGTCGGAGGCCTGTGGCCTGTGGCATGCCTCTTTATAGATTTGCGTGCGTATCGCTCCAACTTTAATAAATAAGTGCCGGATCAAATTATTTATATGTTCAATAAACATGTGTGTTATAAACAAACTAATTTTTTAAGTCATAATATGAAGTAAAAATCACAATATATATATATATATATCATCATCAATATACAATCAAAATAAAATAAGATGTGCCGTTGAAGCGATAACAACCCAACTGCTCCTTTTTGCCGAAATTTGAAGGGGATTTCCAACAACTTCATTTTATATCACTGCAGATTTCAAAATTCCTACCATTGAATGAATCCCGACAATGGAGCGCGACGCGGTACCGCGCGCCGGCGTCACGACGAGCGGCAAAAGGCGCACGGCATCGCGCGCGCGACCCCGCCGTTAACTAGAAATATTTGACCCCAACCGATTCGACGTACTATCAATACCCGATGCCAATAGGCCAATAATCAAACCATACACCAAAATTGATGAAGGTCAATGATAACAAATTTATCGTATGGTTGTTCACGATCAATTTTATCTAATTACGTACATTATCTAATATACGTAAAATTCTTTGGCACACATAGTCATACATATATATATATAATTTCAATGTCAGTAGATATTTTTTTCTTGTTGAAAATCAACGCCGTTTACTAGGTGATAGCTAAATTACTTATAATTAGTATGTAAACATGTTATCAACTAGAAATTATAATATCTCTATGAAATAATATTCCTGAAATTTATGTCATTATTATCGTAATTTTCTTTCATATAATCGTATACT
The DNA here is from genome assembly GCA_018251895.1 of Agathymus mariae mariae. Taxonomy (NCBI): domain Eukaryota; kingdom Metazoa; phylum Arthropoda; class Insecta; order Lepidoptera; family Hesperiidae; genus Agathymus; species Agathymus mariae. The sequence continues at coordinate 7,864 of DWPT01008670.1, forward strand.
TTATAACTTGATTACGATCTGTGTTAAGCATTTAGATAACATACCCGTAAATCAGAACTTCCAGAAGACGTAGAATTACTACTGGAGCTTCCGAGTCGACTGTTGTGATGCATTTCGCCCAAATACTTCACAACGAAAACATACGCGACACTAGTAGTTTATATATATTTATTCACTTCACTGTATCACTTGAGCGTTTCTGACACATGCTTCAATATACGTTCGTTACATTTGCCGGCGCGACTTAGTCGTTAGAGCGGCCCCATTACACAGCGATTTAAACTAACTACCTAAAACCGAACATAGAGGGGCCTTGTTCTTAATACTAACACTACTATTCGAACGTTGAATAGAATGGCTCACGCGGAAGTCAAAACAACCGTTTCTTTAGCGGTAGAATGAGCTACTGAATAAAGCAGTTCATTACCAAAAACATTGGTCTCCGAAACAAATTGGAAATGGCATACGTGACTTAAGACGAACGCCTAACGATAAAAATGAAAATATCATTGATATTGAAGATAACAATCAACATTGGGAGTTACATACCATGATATATTATCAGATACGAGGTTTTATTTATACTAATATCGCCGCGTTGACAGTTCGCTTACATATTATTCATATTTAAATCACAGCAATTAGATAGAGAAGTAACTGGATTTCGACATAAAATTACTTGGTGCTACATTTTCGAAAAAATATACCAAATGAGGGCAATAACACGTGTTGACGTGATACTGTAATTCACGCCCACTCATTCCGTTTATTTACACTATCAAGTTTGATTGTAACTGATAGAACAGATTACACTCTACTGTTCTATTTTGATCGTAAGTTATAAACTTTACGTATTCACTCATGTATATTACTCGTATACACTCATAAGTTGAAAAAATTACTTAGTTAATTAAATATTTTTGTTTTCTACATGGATTGAATAATTTTTAATTATTTTTAATAAATAATTTCAATGAGTATCTATTTGTAATTAAACGTTTGATTTAATTCTTAATAAATGTTTTTTCTTAGCATTAAATACTAATTCCTAAGCTAGCACCGTTTGAGAGTTATATATGTTTTTTATTAGATTAGATTAACATTGTACAAAATATATAACACGTCATGTCTACAAAGTACTGAACGTAGGTAAACATAAAATAGTCACCACATTGTCGCGTGCGCAAATGGTTAAATTAAACTCCCCGTATTCAGTTGAAAGTTCTTAAGACTGCTCTCAGAGTGTACTCAAGTACTTCGCCTCAACATTTGCACACATCATCGCAACGCTTTGAGCGGTTGATTTACTACCATAGCGGACGCGTTGACGTTCAGAAAGTGTTTTTCTTAAAAATCTTAGGTGCTAAAATTTGCGAATACGGCGCAAAGCTGTCAAATTCGCATGCGCGTGGGCAATACGGCGCGCGCGGCGGCACTGGCTGCCGGCCGGCCGTGCGGGAGTCGCGGAGTAGCGAGCGCCGCGCCGGCCACTCCGTCGACCGTTGCACCTGACTCGCTCCGCGCCCGCGATCTGCCTGGACTGTCCAGGTATGGCGTTGCTTGTCCCCAGGCGTTTCCAATTAACAATATCATTTATCCTATCATCGTAATTTATATATCATCTAAACAAAACTTAAGCCAAGTCACAGAACGCATTCCAAACTTAATTATTAATAATTAAATTACATTAACGTAATTCAAGGACAACAATTATCAATCTCTTGTTCTTGACCTATCACTCGAGGTTGATACAGGGAGTGTTTTTTCAGTTCATCCTGATGATTTGTCAACTCTTTTCTTAGCCATATCATTTTTCCTTGTGTTTCTCTTACCTAATAGATTATATATTTAATTATTTTCTCGTTTCATAAGATTCATTCGCCGTAAAACTTTATTTTTCCCGAGACAGTTAATTGCTTATGATTTTTTCAATCACGATTTACAGAACTTATTTTATCCTATTAATTCTATTAATTTTTCGTTTATTGATATGGTTTATTTTACTTGCTTTTCATTTTATTGTAGTATCTAATAAATGCGTTAAAATCACTATATTAAGTGATTATAGAAAAGTAATCGTGTTTAACTAAGCAGTAACGTAGTTTAAAAAGAAAAAATTCTTTCACAAAACAACCAACGCTTTAGCCAGGTCGAAAATGACCTGTTACATTTAAGATACAACTCAGGATTCAAATATATGATTTAAAAAAC
>DWPT01008671.1:0-10073 GCA_018251895.1 Agathymus mariae mariae
ATTATTTTTTTCATGCATTTGTATTATCTAACAAGGTTTTTTTATATGGCAAAAAATTAATAAATTTACCCTTTTTATAACGTGAATGTCTAAAGTTATATGTTCAATTGGACAATGAATTTATTTTAAATTTCCCTCAACATCAGTTATAATATTGCGTTATTACATAAATATATATTTTTGTTTCAAAATTTTGACATCATAACTTTGTCCAGCGCACGCGTCATATTGGTTTAATAAAACTCGTTGGTAACAGCATCTCTGTAAATCAGCGTCTCTGTAAATATAATAATAAGCCACATTCACTATAATACTTGCAATTATCAGTCCCATAGCGGAATCAGCAGTGATTTTAATATTTGAAATTCGTGAATATCCACGTTTGAGTCTTAAGAAAATAGACTGCATTTGTTAGTTTTGTGGTCTTTGCGATTGATGTAAGCGAAATGTATATCTCATTGGTCTTTTCAATATAAGTGGTCTTTATTTTCAAAATGTTTATAAATGCGCTACAAAATTCTATTAAAACTAAAATATGTTTGGATAATTTTATCTATGTAATACGACAGCCTTATTCCTAAATTTGTTAACGAATGTAAAAAAACTCAAAATCACAACATCTATTAAAATAATAATTACCCTTAACGTGTTTGAAATAACATTAAGACGCTGAAGTTTTTTGTAATGCAGTATTTTCAGTTTTTTTCGTATGATATATATGTTAAAGTGTATTTGTTTATTGTAATGTGTATTTTTCGCAATAATACATTATTTCTCCGTAATACTTTCTTTCTTTTATTATTCACTCTGGCGGGTCAATTTGGTCACTTATTTCTATCGTGGTTATCGAATGTTTGAACTGGTTTGAAAAATGGTTTCCCTTTAATTTTTTAGTGGCACAGACGCAGACTCGGCTTAAGTTGATCCAAAAAGCGTTTCGTTTATAGTATTAAGAGGGGAGGTCAAAAAGTTCGCGGAATGAGAGGGCAGGAGGTTGTAATTAAACACCAAACTATTTTTCCTATTCAATATACCTTGCTTAACCCTAATACATTTTTTTGGATTTCTCAAATAATTTGTTTATACCTATGAAAAAAAAAAATTGTCGTTGGTGTCACAATAGGCCGAAATTGCCGATTTGACTTCTTCATCGTAGTCATTATTTTCCATGCAGCTTTTTTTTTTTTGGAAATAAATAATAGTCACTGGGAGCCAAGTCTGGGCTGTAGGGTGGGTGGTGCAGTTGTTCGAAGCCGCGTAGGTGCATGGCAGCCGTCGCAACATGGCACGTGTGAACAACGGATGCGTTTTCGTGCAAAAGGAGCACACAATTTGACAGCTTTCCTCTTTTTTTTACCTTGATGGCTTCTTTCAAATTTTCCAGCAAGGAAGCACAGTACTTTCCCGTTATGGTAACACCACGTTCTTTATAATCGATCAGTAAAATACCTTTTGTATCCCAAAAAACAGTGGCCATGAGTTTTCTGGCCGATTGTGACAGTTTGAACTCCTTTGGAGAAGGTGTGCCTTTTTTATGCCGCAGCATCGACTCTTACCTTGACTCAGGTTCATAGCGATGAACCCAGGATTCATCTCCAGGAACGATCCGGGTCATAACTTCTTCCTTTCTCTCTCCACAAAGTTCCAAAAACTGGCGAGAAGTGGCGTGAATATTCTCGGAATCCATCTTGCATCACCTTAGTCAACCCAAGATGATGATGTAGGATATTTAAAATACTTGATTCGGATAATCCAACCTTTGCTGTGAGCTGTTTCTTCTTCAGCGGGGCATCTTCTGATACAAGTTTTTCTATTTTTTATCGAGGATTGCCGATGTGGTGACCTCAATTGGCAGTCCGGAACGGAAGTCGTCTTTAATGGACTCTCTTCCTTGTTTGAAAAGGCCATGCCACTTGTAAACCATGGTTTTACTAGGGGCAGAGTCCGCGTAAACCGGTAACAGCGTTTGAAAAACAGTCACAGTGAATTTTCCTTGCTTGGCATGGAACTTAATAACGGCGCGGTGTTCGATTCTCCATACTAGACGATGTCTTCCCTATTCAGTTGGTTGCTGATCGATAACTCAAAAGTTAATGACCCGATAGGCTCAAACTGTAGCTATACCCATATATATATCTTAATGTGTATATATATATCTTAATGATGTGTTTAAAACTAGTGCTTACCTGGTCGAATAAACCAACCCCCAGTAACCCTTCCATTTCATCCATAAAAACCATGTCGCCACCTTAAAAAAAAAACAAATTTTCGCTCGATAAATGATTTTCTGATTGTATAGGTACGTCCGCAACGATAAATTTTGAGAATACATATGCCAAACAACAGTATTGTGACAGACAATATAAATAATAATATACAGCCGCCATTTGAAACGGAGGAAGCAGCACCGAACGTAAATCTGCAATCGATCAGCTAACACCGGTCACTCACATGCGCGCAAATACGCGAACCCACAAGTGTAGGACGACCTTCGCAAATGATTATGCGAAGTTTTTGATGCATTCGTGGTTTTCCAAGCTGTGTCGGTTTTTTGTCGCACATCAAAGTAATCTCCCACACATTCGTGCGACCAGCTGCGCACACGATTGCATAGGTGACGGATGTCTTCATTTTTCGTAGTCCGAGGCGGCTACTATAAACGTAATTACTAATGACAGCCCTTCACATTCGTGCAAACATTCGTACAAATTTCAAACTTTTGCGCGCATGTGAGTGACTGGGGTAAGGCTAGTGATCATATGTCAGTCAGTGTGCGGAGAGCGGGACGGTTGAACTGGAAAGGAAAACTAGAGCACTCATCTTATGGCTCAGTGATTCTGAGCGAAAAACCAGGCGAATTCCCAGCCACTATCTTGACCCTAAGGCGTCGCTTAAGGCACGACCCTATACTTCTTAATCACACTTCCTTCTTATAGATGTGTTGTCTACCCAAAGGTTTCTTAAAAGGGATCTTCTTTAGCACCGAGAACGCCTGTTGTATCATATCAGTTAATACGAGAGTTTTTATTTTTTATGTTATTGTTATGGTTTCCCATAGAGTACTCTATTCTACTCTAATAGATACATTTAGATTCTAGTTTATGCGACACGTTTGTCCAATATTAAAAAAACAAGTCTATTAAGATGTCTGAAACACGCTGTTGAGATTTTTTATTACAGTATATATGGTCCCAAGGCATCTTGAAATACCAATTCACCGGATTCCATCACCCCCAACTTCTATAGTACGGAAAAGATGGACAATGCGGTATACTCTCTCCCACAGTTAGTACAGTCTACTCTTTATGACAACAAGCAGGTGATTGAGGTGTCAAATCACAAGCTACCGCTCGATGTCATCAATCTCATTAAAAACAAGAATGCAGCTCTCAGAAGAGCTGCACGATATTCCACCCCATCTTACAGAAGGCCAGCTAATGCTCTCCAGCGTCAAGTTTGCTTCCATCTTGCTGAAATGAGAAACTCTAATTGGGACTCCCTCATGGGGGAACTAATCCCACTAAACGTCCTACAAAGTAGTGAGAGCCATTCGAGTAGATGCAATCACCTACACCAGCCATCGTCCCGTCAGTCTCCTCAAGGCAATGGGCATAGTACTCGAAAGAGTCATCAGGTCTCGCATGAGATGTCATCTTCTACCGATAGACAATTTCCCCCTGATCATCCCCTACCAATTCGGCTTTCGCACAAATGCTTAGAGGCTGCAAAGCCAAAGCCAACCTCAGCTGGTAGGTAGGAACCTAGGTCTATCGTGAGTCTCATATAGCCAACAGTGAGAGCAAAAAAACATGAAATAAATGACTGGTACACTAGACGTTCTTGTTGTCGTTACCACCCCACCCTGTACGACGATCTACATTGGCAGCTGTACCAGGACCAGTCCTATGCGCACTGCATCGGACTGGAACAGCTTGTCCGCTTCCTACGCCTGTTTACGATGTGGGAGCCTACAAGACAGTGAATAGGCTTTAATAAGTTGGTGCGCTCAACGCGTTAGACTTCATCACCACTTACCATCAGGTGGGATTGTTGTCAAGCATTAATTTATTGTAAAATAAAACGTTGTAGCTATATATTTTATTTACGATGGTCTATGACTTACTGCCATCCTGATTACTGATTCAATTATCAGCAGCCCTCGTAGGCCATTAATCTGAGCTCACCCCAAACAGGAGTTCAATCAAGTCACTAAGTTGTCGATACTAGGGATGTTGTGGATATGAAATTTCGGATCTCGATATATTTATGAATAATATTTTGCTGGTTTCAGTTGAGAATTTGAAATTATTTCGGATTATCCAATAGTTTTTGGTAATTTCAGTAATGGATATTACATGATTTAGGACTTGGAAAAAATATATGATATATTTACAAGGCAATAATTAAACTTTATTTATAGGTTATATGTAAAAACAATAGTCTTAAATTATATAGATAGTTCTTGTATGAATAAGGCAAAGACTTCATCTGTAGTCATAATAGCCATTCCTTCAAAGTTTTCTTCTTGAACTTGTCTTGATCTGTCTCCGACAAAATCCATTGCACGCAGTTGGTTCATGTGCAAGTTTCAGTAAGGATTTTTATTTTGAATCTTTAAAATGTAAATATATTTTATAACTGCCTTTTGTAAAAGTTTTTTAAAATAGCTTGGCAAGGTCGTTTAAATGGTGTTTTGTGGGTGTCTAATAGCTTTTCCAATGACTGCCTACTGACCTGCGCATTCATCTCATTTAGGCCCTGGAAAAATGTTAGTAGACATCGCCCATAGTTCTTATCTTCCTGGAATAGATATGCACTTTGCAATAACCCGTTTAATACAAAGTTATGAATTTCAAATGTTTTCTCACAACCTTTGTAGAGAGAGCTAACAGTGTTCAGATGGTGAATAAATACTTCTGTTGTTACTTCTGTGGTTGATATGGCATGTAAAAATTTTGAGCGCGCCTTTTCGTCAACAGCAATAAAAAATTCTTCTAGAAGTTTATTGGTAATATCAGTGTTAGTAAATAAGGTCTCAATTAACACTAGAACTGAATCAGGATACATTTTGTAGCCCCTTATTAACAAATTTAAAGCCAAAGAAGAAGTATCGCGTTTGATAAAAGCTGAAAAGAAATTAAAGATAATTTTTTCGTTTTGAATGTCAAAATTTTTGAGTATTTCTTCACAAATTGTTTCTACACATTCAAATGGCAGGTTCTCTGCCAAATCTGGCAGTAATTGCTCGTAGTCGCACTGCTCGATTAAGCAATCTAGTTTATTTGTAGGGGCTGCTTCTAAAATGGCGCCAATTCTTTTTACAGCTTCCAGTTTTTCCACATCAGATCCTCTCGTTTTGTCTGCTTGGGGTTGTCGTGTCTCATCAGAGTTCTTTACAGATTGGTCATTGGATCTCAAAGAAAATAAAATTGTATTTTCATCATCATGAAAGGAATCGTTTGCTTTGGCACCGGGTTTAAATATTTCAATCCATTTTTTTCCGGGCTGGTTTGCGGCAGCGATGCAAAGTTCCAGTAACTCTAGAGAAGATTGTGAGAATTGATAAACATCTGCCATTGATGCAACTTAAATAGTATCTAGGAGTTTAAGAATGTTTAGGATTTTATTCCTTTTGAATTATTTACTTTCGTCAGTAAACAAGTACATAGTACACTTATGTTGTTTTCAACATTATTGACAACTTGACAAAATTACGTCGACAGTGACATTTATTACAGACTTACGATTAACGAAATCATTATTTGTCACAGAATAATAAAAAAACTCCAAACACATAATATTTAATTTTATCCTTACTTTTCTGGTAAATTTTTCAATCTATTTACTTGTGTTTGTAGAATTTTCATCATAATAAAATGCTCTAAATCAAAGCTGTCCGACTTCAGGCCAACGAGCCACGATGTGGCCTGTCAACACATTTGAATTTGCCCGCCAAGGCACGTAAACACATTTCTGATTTAATTTTTCATTCTATCTCAGATTTATCGTCAAACATTACAAAATTAATAGCTCAAAATCCCCTGCACTACACTAGTTAAGATTTTTATCTTCAATTGAATCGAGCTGTATATGGATTATAGTTTATACAGTACAAAATATAAAAATATATTTTTTATTTCTTAATAGGCGGCAGCAGGGTCCGTACAAAATTTATGGTTACTTCCAATATTGGTTGGACAGCCTTGCTGTAGGTTATCTTAAATCAAACGATTAAATTTATTAATTGTTGAAACTTACAAGTAAACATACAATTTATGAATTCAATAAAAAAATAAAGTATGTGAAAGGTGGCACTAGTAATCAAATTTTATAAGGGCTCGCTAAGGCCAGTCAAAATTAGAAATATTATATATAATAATTATGAGGTTGTTTAACATCATCAGTATTCAATGTTCAAGCAAAAGTCATCAGTTAAGCAGAAAGTTTTCTGTGATCTTTTCATTGGAGACTTTTGAACCCAGTACAGAGCTTTAAGCTTCAATAAGTCTGTTCATCATTTACATTATCCTGCGCAATCGCCTCGTAATGTAACAATACAGTACTCTGGACACAATTTTAACTTTGTCTTTAATTTATTTGTAGTATATGTACTCTGTGGTGCTTCATTTACAATATTCGTGAGTAGTCTGTGTTTCTCTCATTCGTAAATCGTCATCTAAGACATTTAGTTTGAAATTGTTCGTGAAAGTGGTAGTGTGCAAATTGTCAATCGGTGTTTTCCTAAATTAATTCGATTTAGTTTCTCAAAATTCCCCTCCAATGTAGACAGCTGATGATATTATAGTAAGTATTTAATATTTTCAATGTATGCATTGTAATTTTTAATGTGAATTTACGCAACTAATGCATTTTATTAATTAAAAAATTATAGTTATTTCCGAATGTTGTCTGGAATTATTCAATAAAATCAATTTTCTACTAAGATACCAAGATTGTTAGAATATTTAGGCAAACTTAATTGTGTATGTTTCATAAAAATATTCCAAATCAAAGCGCTATTATTAGTTTTAAATTCGCACATAATGTTTAATAACAATTTAAGAATCATGATTAACGTGTAGAGAATGATTGTTTGCCTTATTATTTTAATTTACTCAATGAGTATTATGGTAAATCATTTATTAAAACTATTTTAACCGTAATTTATACTCGGGACGTTTGTTGGACCAGATATATATATATATATATACAGATATGTCCGCAATCATATAATTTTAATATCAAATGTTCAGATAACGACATTTACAGATTGTAGTTGACGCGTCGTAAAATCTTTCTCATATTTAACTAGACAAAATAGTCGTAGCGTTTGTGAATCGATATGGGAATAAAACAATTTATTGATAAAAAATAATAACGAAATTATGAAGCCGCGCTTTTTATTTCAGTAGGCCTTTCATAAATTTCAGGATGCATCGTTTTGCGCTTTTAGGCATTAGTTTGATTGTTTTTTTAACATATTCATTGACCGCAGCATAGACTCAGGCAAAATTACTAATTTACTACCTACGTGCTTGAAATAGTCGTAAAATAGTGGGTGAGGATCTAAATCTGATCCCTTCTTAAAGTATCTACTGATATTATTTTGAGGTTCTGTAAAAATTAAAAAACAAATACTTGAGGAATCTATTGAATATGAGATTGAAGTCTATAGTCTAGAAGTAACTTAGGTAGGTAGTTTGGGTATAGGTATACTAGGCTCGGCAGACATTTCTCTGCAATATACTCCCGGTAACCATCTACCGAGTCCAATTGTGAATCTAAACCATTCTCGGATCACACAAAAATTTTCATAATAAGTCCAGCCGTTTAAGAGTTCAGTCATATACACACGGACAGAATAAATATATACGTAGAAAAAATATACAAGTTACAAATATGACAGCAGAAAGAAGGAAAATATATGTTTTGCCCTCTTTAAAACCTAGCAATATTAATGTCAACGAATGTTTCATATACAGATTTGGCCCTCTTTCTGTAGTATTATTTGTACCATCGGTCCGCCGCGACTTCGTTCGGGTTCAACAATTAATTGGTATAGATTAATACTTGATATATAGTATATGTCCATACGGAATAATGTACCGTTCAAATGGCAAAAGAATTGTTCAAATACGTACCGTATTACTGGAGATTACATTTGACATACACACGATAGATAAATAATAATGTTTTATAATAAAGTTTTATAGGTTTTAGTGTCGCAACTAATATTGTTTTAATATTCGTATATGCTCCAATACTCTTCAATTCAGCCATTGTAAGAACAACCTCGTTAGTTGGTTACATTTTTTATCTGTAGTAATAATTACAGAGAAACGGTACAATCTATATTTTTTAATGTTATCTGTACAAATATTTTTTAGGGAAATTTTCAAGGTAAAGTTTGTTTTCGATAGAGGCCAAAATGTTTTTTAATCGATTTCAAAACGGAGGTGTTCTCAATTTCTTTAATTTGATAAAGAAAAAATACTAACTTAAGGGTGAAAAAATAGGAGATGAAACAAATACTTAATAATACCTTGAAATTGTAGTCGTTTTTTTTTGTTGTTAAAATATTTACTTATTCTTCAATTTTGACAACCCTGCGTTGTTTTAATTGCAATGAACGTGGAATTTCCTACCGTTAGTAGAATTTAACAAAAAGTTGTCCGCCCATTCTAGGTCAGCGTCCGCGTCCTGGTAAGATCACCGAGACCTACAGGTCACCTACCTGCCTAGATTGACGCCTCTACACTTTTTGTGACGACTCTTTCAAATTGATATCATTAAACCGTAGGTCTGTAGCTGCAATATTAATATCAATCTTTATATCATACAAGCCAACCGCGCTCGCTTCGCTTCAGAATAACTACGCTTTACGCTTAGAAATGGCACCTGTATTGTATTAGGTTAATTTGTAACTTTTTTATTTATGGACGAATTGATATCAAACAAACTTTAAATATTAAGTTAATGAGAATATTGCCAAAACAAAGCGAAGGCGCGTCTCACTATAGTAACATCCAATTAGTTTTCTGCCATTTCTATGTTCACTACATGCACTTATTTTATTTTAATCTTTGCTTTTTTGATTTTTTTTTAATAACAAAGAAGGTAGATTGGGAAAATATCGGAGGTTAGAACTGACAGACGGCCATTATATTTATCTGGATGTAAATTGATTATTGTGAAATATAAACCTTCGTTTGTTAATATCCATTTTCTTCTGAATGACAACGTTAATTTCGCGTGTTTGTATATACGTCGAGGGTAATTTCCGGAAACATGGCGCATATGTAAACATTTTTATATCATTTGAAAGGTACTGTATTCCGGACATCGACTATGTAGTATAGAGCAATTTGTCTCTCTGTTTTAATGCTATAATCTTAAAAACGATGGCACGGGTTTTCATGACTTGTATCAATAGATACATTGATTTACGAGCAACGTTAAAGTGTACGACATGAGCAAATAATAAAAAAATTACTAATAAAATAAGCAATTATTATTACAAGTGTAATTATTGTTTGTGAACGTAAAAATCAAGTTTCCCGAGCCGAAACGCGCACGTTTTGTTGCGTCCTAAGCTAGTTAATTGGAATTGTAAATCGCTTGATTGTTGATGAACTTCGTTCTAATACAACCATCACTCTTCTTCCCTTATCTCCGAAACTACCAAGTCTAACTTTTTCAAACAGGTCAAAACAATTATTGTGGGTAAATATTTATTGCAATAATATTATTGAACATTTAAAACCCTCGGTCTAAGCTCGTCGTTAATGTTTCAAAGCAATCCGTGTTCATTACGATAACAACATTGCTTCTGTATAATCTGTGTCGATATGGGACGTTCGAATGTGTTATCTGTTGCTGGGTGTAATGAACTTTGAAACACAATAGACTTAAGTTAATTGTTTTCAGAGGTTTTAAAGTTCAAATCAAATTTTAAGCTACAGCCTTGGCCAAAAGTATTAGGCACCCTACAACTTGCTGCATATTTCGGGTATAAAAAAATAAAACTAGTTTTGGTTGTTTCATAATTTTATTTCCTTAATAAATATTAAAAA
>DWPT01008672.1:0-10072 GCA_018251895.1 Agathymus mariae mariae
TTTTATTTGTCATTCGCTCTACAAATTTTAAGTTGAATAAAACCAATATTCCATTGGTTTTGTCTTTTATTATAACATGTCATGACATCAATAATGACAGATTGAGGTACAAAATATTCATATATCCCCGACCCCAGGGCGATGTGTTTTTGATCAAAGTTACAAAGTTCGTACACGTCATTAAAGTTATGCTTGCTTTTTTTTTAATCTACAGAGGTCACCAATATGGGGGTGTGCGTGTTACGGTGCAACCGAGCGGCCGGTATAGACACGGCGTTCGAACGAAGTGTACGACGGGAACACACGACTGACGCGCACGACATTTTATTTCATACTGAATTTATTTGTTAAAACATAATAAAATACCCGTGTAATATTATTGCGATCGAGCGGTGTTGCATAAACAGAGAACATTGACATTATAATTATGCTACCACAAATCTTTGTATGCGCAATGTTCTTTCTTGTGGCAATAAATAAATAACCATTATTTGATTAAATACTAGGTAAAAACGAGAAACTAATATGTAGGATGTTGTTATAAATTCAGAATGTCACAATCGTGTCTCTTGAAATGAGGACATATCAATGGGTCATTATATAAAGAACATTCCCTTACCTGTTCCTTATTCTCCTCATCATCAAAAGCCTGAACATTTTCCTTCTTCAGACTGGCGTCGATCATGTCCTGATCCAAGCCGGACATGGTCAAGCTCGAGTCTGTATATACACTATTGCACGGCACTTGCACACTAGTCACCATACTGTTCAATGTGAACAGACTGGGATCATTCAGCAAGTGGAGATTATTCGAGACGTCCCACTTGTGCCCCTGACACATGACCACCTCCGCACAGGTGTGCTCATTGTCACAATACACTGGACACTTGTCACTTTTTTCTTCATTGAAGTTTGAGAGGAACGAGCTTTCATGGCGCAGGATAGAGAACCATTTTCCTTCGAGAATTCTTGCATGCAACGTTGCCTGTGCCGATTCCACTTCGATCTGCTCTTGTTTGATATCATTTTCTGCTTTGATCTGCTTCTCAGTTTCAGCTTTCTTCGCTGCGTCCAGCTGAGAGGACACAGCTTCTGCCATCTTGCGGAGTTCCTCCAAATTGTTGACTAGCTCATCCTTGGTCTCAGTCGGCTCTTTCTCGTTGGTTTCTGTCTTGACCACGTTTTCGACCTTGACGATTTCCTGCTGCTTATCCATTGGCTCCGCTTGCGCGGCGAACATCGGCTTGTGTGTGGGTTTCTGGACTAAGAACGCCGTGGGAATTGAGTCTTCAATATCTAACATATCTTCTTCTTCATTATTCTGTTTCTGCTGGATGTATTTCTCTTCCATTTTTATGCCGCCTGTTAAAATAAATATTATTTTAATTTGTATTCGGAAGATTATTGCAAACACAAAGTAATAGCGCCTATATTACTCGATTTGGCCGTTTTTATTTGTCAATCGGTCAAACGAACAGCACTAGATGACGTCAAGTAATCTGCTGGCTATGAACGCCGATAGAGCCAAGGTCAACCCTTAATTAGCTCAAACGGAAATATCGCACCTTGTCAGGTTTCCTAGGGTCGCAACGTGAAACGCTGAACCAACCCACCTTCAACCTTACACGTGCCGTGTTTGACGTTCGGCTCGTATTTAATGATCTGCGTTCTGTCGCTCAAGTTGAGCTCCGTCTTGATGCTTCGTAGCTCCAGCGCCTCGGCCGCCGCTTCAGCTGCGGCCACGGCGGCGTCCTGAAGCTTCGGCTCTGCTTCCACTTCCGCTTCTTCCTTTTTTTCTTTTGGGGCTAGGAAAAAAAATGATGGTTGGTTGGATGGATTCTTGATGTAGAACTTAAGTTTTTATGGGATTAAATATCCGGCGATCTTTTGTTTTAAAACATGTGCTAAGGTGTTCTTTCTCAACGTTGGAAACGGTAATAGAAGCAAAAATGTATTTGCATCATACATGTATGCACAAAATACCTAAATGATTAACTTATTTTGAATTCAAAATTTCAATCTGGTATCGATGTGAGTTACCTTTTTTCTTCTTGCCGCTGTCTTGTACCCTGTCGTTGGCAGCTTCTTCCAGCGCCACATGGTACTGCAGTATCTCCGGCTGCGCCGACTCCATGGCCTCGACGAAGATGCCGCCGGCCTTGCCCAACGACCAGTAACGGCGCCAATATCTAAGAGAGAATAGAGTGTTACTAGTAGAAATAACCGATTATCACTACTTTCGGATCACCATTAGAGGGGTGATAATGGACTTACTTCCTATTGATCAACGGAATACTTATAGGACTTGGCGAAAGATCCCTCCTGCTGCAGTTAGCTGATCATGCTCTTATAACCTTAAAAATGAAACAAAACGGTGCTAGCTTACACCTTTCAGGCCTCAGGTTGTCGTGGAAGCCAAAGCCACCCTAGATACCTCTATTATAAAAACTACATCTTTTTCAGTTTTGTGATAAAATTCAACCAATTAACTTACGTACCATCCAGTATCATCTCAACAAGTGGTGCCTGGTGGTATAGTTCCCCATCAGCCTTGTTAGCTACAACTGCTCTTCTAGAATTAACTGAAATGATCGACGAGTCACCTGTCCTGTCCGTAGCAGGTGGCCCGCAGAGCATGCGACCCCGCGGACAGCTGCTGCTGCTGCTGCTCCGACTGACGCAACAGCTTCTCAAGCTTCCGCGCCAGCTCCTCCGATGACAAGTTCTTGTCTTCATCCTAACACGGGATATTAGCACTTGAAATCAACACAAAACAAAGGCAGCGAACCCAAAGTTATTACAGAGAATGCTCGGACAGTATTTATGTTATCACCGTTGCCTGTAATTGGGAAGGACCTTGATAGTTTCCCAAATGTTTTATGTGTACTTATGTGTACAGTTGGCGAAACTTAGACAAATAAATAAAATCATACGCTTCAGTAGGTTGACTAGAATATCTGGACTGGGCCATGGTTTAAATTGGGGTCATTGAGGTCAGTGCCCTTTTACTGGTAGCTTTGTACATTACATCTCATAATTAAAATTTCTGTAAATCAAATTATACTATATAAATATGAGATACACTTAAACAAATACAGCACACATATAGGAAAGTAAGAAAAAAATCTCCTTGAGAGTTTCTTGCCGCTTCTTCCGGGACCACTCACGGTAGGTAGCTTTAACAAATAAAGCGATGGCGTAGTTCGATTTTAAAAAAATGTTTGTAAATATCAACTTCGAAAAAATTATACTTCATTGATTGGTGGGTACGCGTGACGCGTGAACGTCTCACCTCCTCCGGCTGGGTGCCCTCGCTTTCCAGATCGCTCAGAATGGCGTCACAGTCGCCCATGACGCTGTCCTTGTCCACTTTGGAGTTGTCCGTCGGGGAGCATTCGTCCTTGTTGTTGTTCAACAGCTTCGTCTTCATGTTACCAGAGAGGTCTTTTAGGGGCGAGAGCTCCTTGTCGCTCTCCTCCGGTGGATCTTTGTACGGCGACGGAGTCTCTGGCTTGTGTTCAGAGTCCGGTTGTGGCGATGACTCCTTGTCGAGCTTCTTCGGCGTTTCTGACTTTTCTGATTGATTTTCTATGGCAAATATTCAAATGTGAAGTTTAATTTATATTTCTAACACTTACAGTATCGTCGGAGATAGCAAACTCTACTACTGAAATATACAGCCCAAACGAATCAAGAACATTTTAACAAAAGCGAAGTTTAAAACTGTTAACGATATAAGTCATCTTATATCAGAATTGTGAACTAATAAGAATTATAATTGATACTCAGCGCGAACGCTGGGGGTCATCGCCTTTGTTATCGACTGTAAATAGACAGCAGCCAGGGGAGATCATTTTGTCACTGTCAGCTTTACGCCCTACGCCCCTATCTTTCAAATTTTAAACTAAGTTGATAATTTGGGCGCAATAAAATGTTAATTTACAAAAAAAAAGATCTTTGGGTATTTCTTTCTTCACTCAAATTAACTCAAGACTAGGGATTTGAGTAAAGTCCAGAAAAGTTAAATAGCTTAAAACCAAAATATATTAAAATACCAACCGGATATTAGTCATGTACGTAAGTGTTAAAATGAAGACTTACTATTTAAGCCCCGCGTATTCTTTGAAAAACTTGGACATACCTTCATCGAGTTGAGGCGAAGCCCTGCTCAAGTTAGTGGCGCTCTCCTCCACTAGTCTTTGCATCCGTTCCAACGCCAACGCCTGCTGCTTCTCCGTCTGCTCTGTGCGCACTTTGCGCTGATGGAGAACTCGAACTCTATGAAGAAGTTTTTAAATATTTAAAATACTTGATCATTAATTGGATCAAAATCATTAAAATATCGAGTGCGTCACGTATATTGTCGACGCTGCATGTACAAGATGCTTCGTGCAACAAACAAACCACCAACGCTCCTTCCGCCCTCCGTCATGTGACATCGCTAAAAGTACTTTGCGTTGCGTGAAGACGTACTTGCGTATCCTGGCGTCGAGCAGGTAGCGGTCGCGACGCAGGTGCGCAAGCGCCTCCAGCGCGCCGTCCAGCTGCCGCAGCACCGGCTTGCTCTGCAGCAGCTCGTCGCACAGGTACGCCAGCACGCGCGCCTTCACCGTCGGACAGAGGGATACGTACGGCTTGTCGCGAAGCATCTCTGCAACGACAATAAAGAATACATTTAGCAACGCAAGATGTTGCAAGCAAGATGTTGCGATTTTTTATGTACACCGGACCGTACATTTTTATAGGAAAATTTCAAAATGCTACGTGATTGATCCCTTAAAACTGTCAAGTAACATGTAACTAAAAAGCGCAGCTTGAGGATTAAATATAGAATAGACGAATAATTATATGAATGTGTGTAAATATTTTTAATTGTGCTGAAATCAGTTCCACACAGATATGAAATGTTGCTTGATATAAAAAAATTTGCTAAAGAGTTGTTTCTTCCTCGCTTAAATAATAACGCACATATAAAAATCAATAATAAAAGTAAAAAAAAATCTTAAGTGTACTAATAACATTTTTTACAACCTATAAGCCTATATATTATCTACAACTATGTATCGACTACCCTCACCGGAAAGCTTGTAGGTGGCGTTAGAGTGCAGCGCCTCGTAGTACGCGGCGTTCTTCGTGTTGGCGCACGCCTGCTGCATCTCCGTATCGTTCTGATGGTGGTCGGCGATTCGCCGCTCGCGTTCCCGTTCCGCCGTCAGACCTACCATCACACAAAATAGATCGTTCGATAAGTATTCGTTACAATAAAATTGTAGGAATATCGAGGATTTTTTTGTGCTTCAAGTTAAGGCATCGTAACCAAAAGGGTGAGTGGCATTGCATTATGCGATAGACTAGCTGTCCCGGCCCGTCTGTTGAAGGTCGGTGGTCTCTACCATCCAGTCAAGTCCGATTTTTTGGATGGTGATAGGGTTACTCACATGCCTTCTAACACCTACTGCTATGCTCAGGTACCACTCTCCTTTTAGTATCAACCGTGATATGTGACTAATCGAACGGGTAGTAGAAGAAAAAAAATTACATTCCTCAGTGTATTTACAATATATATAAATGATTGAATGATTTTGATTTTGGTGTAATATAATGATTGTAAATATATTTTACAATGCCGTACATGTAATTCATCCAACTGACCGGCCGCACGTCAGCCAGAGCTCGACGTTACAAACTCACCCGTCAAAGCCTTGACCTCTCCGGTCGCGTTGGCGTACAGGTATATTCTGAGCACCTCGCTGAGGTTGGCCGGCGTGATGTCGCCCATGCGGATCGCGTGCCCCAGCAGTGTCGTGTGTCTGCCCGGGTGGGGTATGCCGGGGTCCTCTGCCAAATTGATATTTATATTACAAGTAGCGATCAGTCTCGGTGGTAAGGTGTATCTGTCTGGGGTGTAGGGTATACCTAATTATGTGAGTATGTGATACTATAGATAAATGTTGGATGAATTATGACAGAGTACCTATAGTTATATACTGATATTTATACCATGTCATACACACACAGACACACACAATAGATATTTTTTAAATCGTGTAGCATAAATATATAGTTGTTGTAACAGAAATAAGGATTAATATAAATAAACAATGCGTGACGCGTGTCTCCATGCCGTGATTGTAACGTGATCGGCTAGCGTGTGGTGAGCTGTTTTGTCAGCCCGTTTGAGTGCGTTTATTTATTAAAATAGAGCCGTTACCGTTTGTCCACAATGCTAATAACAATAAACGTGATAGGTGGTGGCTGGTGGCAAACGTTACCTACCTATGGCCAGCATGAGCAGTCTCGTCAGGACGGTGAGGACCTCGTCTTCTGCCTCCAGGTTCGCGTCCGCCAGCATGCCCAGCTGCAGTGTGTTCAGCGTTGGGATCGCGTCTGGTTCTGCAACAAAAACACATCATATAAATAAAAATAAAATTTTGTTATCATTAAAAAAACAAACAAAAAAAGAATGACAGTACTAATAATAATAATACAGATAGCTTGCAGTGAGCAGTTCTTGCGTAACAGTACTCCAGTTCCTCATTGAGGTGGAGTGGAGATCGAGAAGTAGGTATTTCTCGGCGTTTGCTTTGACCCACCAGAATTGAGTACATACAACTACGTCTTCAGTTATAGAAGTATCTAATAGGGAGGAAACCAAAAGGATTCAGTCTTCAAAAAGGCTCAGTCACAAGGATTCAATTCTCTCCAAACGGTCAAGTCAGTGCCGCAACCTCCAGCCCTCATTGAATCAACTCACCGAACCCGAGCGCCGGTCCGAAGTTGTGAAGGAACTCGAACACCTGTAGAACGTCCGCCATCGCCGCGCCGGGCAGCTTGAGTCCGGGAATCCTGTTCAGTACCGGCAGGGGCTTCTGGTCGGACAGCGATGAATCCTCTTGAGGTCTCCTGCAGTCACGTTTATTTTATTTGAAAACAGCAAAGATGCTTTCTACTCGGTGCCAATTATGATAACATTGTTAAATTGCACGGTGTAGTCAACTATCTGGCTCGTTAGACGTTGTGCTGCAATACGTTACATTCAGTTTATTTTATTGCATCATAAGGCGTTACATATTTTAAAAACACATATGACCCTTATCGGGACCTAAATATCAGATTCTAGAGAGCCTAACTAACACCCACCTCAGTTCGGCCAGCAGCTCCAGCTCCTTCCTTCTCTGCTGTAGTTTCTTCTCCTTGGCCAGCAGCCTGTCAAGAAGATTTTGGTGTTTCCGTCTTTCCCGTTCCTCCCATCTTCTTCTCGAGTCCAGTTGGCGGATGAAAGTCGTGTGTTGTCTTCTTCTTTCTCTCTCCTACGGATATTGTGAATAGTTAAGCAGTACTTTTATGAACAGAGAGAAGAAGAAGAGAGAAAATTACAGAACAGGTCAGCAAGACTGGTTAATTGAGTGTTTAAAAAATTTAAGCTTTTAAATCGCTAAAAGTTTCATATAAATCCTATACAAATCCAACATCCTAAAAGAACTGCACATTATTAAAAGGATTGAAGTCTTTATACGTATCGTTTTAACTTCAATAAAAGAGAACTCCATTAACAGGATTATCCGACAAGGCCAGGGAAAGGAGATATGGTCACTGATTATCTGGACAGATCTTTTTGAAGCTGCTACCCAAACAACAGTCGCCTTGGCAACGCTACAAACCATCAAAAGTGGGAGATGTTAACACAGTCGACGGTAACTCGAGGCACGGACTGTCCCCCGTAATGACCGCAGACACCGAGACCACTCCGACAACAACTTACAAGGTTCCATTCATAAACCTTAGCCGGTGGTTCGGGAATTCGATAACAGATGTCACTACTTGTTAATGTCAAAAGTGTAAGATACACTGGTGATTATTAGTTAGTATTCGATAAAATATTACAGCTACATAATAATCTATGAATAAATTATATCCATTTTCACAACTTGTACAGCAAATTGTTTTAGCGTGTTTTTGATATCTCAATAAACTTATGATTTTAAGTTCTTGTGCCCATATTTAAAAAAATACTAATCTAAAAATCTGCAACTAAATCATCATATGAATAAATTAGTTAATTTATTTAGTTATTTAAAACATAACTACGCAAAACTATTATGACAACGAGTTAGGATTTAAACCATTGCACCAAATTAGCCCAAATATTCCATTCAGCATGCGTCATAATTATATCGATCACAGTACATCGACGTATACAAGCAAAAACCTCCTATTTTAGCATCCGAATTACATTCACCAACAATGACACCGTGCATTCATTTATTATTTACCTCCGTGATATACTTTTGCTGCGACCGCGGTAATCCCATCGTCGGTTTGAAAAGAAAACATCGCACATATAATACACAGACATGACATGAACACTCATCGAAATAAAGTGACATTAGACACAGGGGCGCACACGAAACACAGCGAGTCGTCAACTACCGCCGTTAGAAGCGATTTTTACAACAGTTGTGTTTTTGAAATAAAATATCAGTCTATACACTTAATTTACGCAATGACGCGTGGATGGTAAAGAAAAAAAAAAAGACATGTATAAAATCTCGAGAACGACGGCAATTGTGTTTCAATATATATAAGAAATAAAATAATTTTAATATTAAATTAGAGCTTGCATTTATTTAATAAGATTTCATTACATTTTGTAAAAGAAAAAAAAAACTGCATATTAAATAATATTAACAAGAACAAAGCCAGCACAAACAGACATTAACACATACACAACATGAACACACACAAACATGGAACACCACTAACCTGCTCTTTCAATAACATAGCTTGCTGCCTTTTTAGTTCCCTTTCCTGTAACAAAACGTCCTACATAAGTCGTCATGCATTGGCGTAGTTACGACACGGACGCGCTCGCAGACGCAAGCCGAGCGTGCACGGTAAGCGCACAGAAAACCTGTTCGTGCGCACCGCACTTTGATTTCTCCGCGACGCACTATGTTATATTTATTTAATTTTAGAGTATTATTATAGATTGTATATATTATTGAATTCAATTTTACTATTCTACACGTAGAGGTTTCGGCTCTCTGCGACTTCGTTCGGATCGAACAATTAATTATGTATACCTTGCCATGCCTTTGCCTTGATTACACATCATTATGTTTACTGGTATTTTATATTCACTACATTCTATATTTCATAACGACCGGTCAAGCCGCTCCATTTGTAAGAACATACAGACCGACAAAAATTTTCAAAATGATCGAATTAATGTCAGTGTGTCATATAACGAATATTTATCATGAAATTTGACAGTAAAAATAGAATGTACAGACAGACAGACATTACAGATTTATTTAATAGTATAGATGTTATATAATTATGTTTTATAATCTTTATTTTCTACAGGACAAAGGAACGCGTACGAAGGAACCTTACTACTTTCCGATTTTATACATTAATTAATTTGTATTAATATGAACAAAGTTATTATATTTCCGTGAAATATAATTAATTTAATTATGAGCTCCTTCAAATAGAGATTACTAGGCCGATCTTTACGTTCGATGGCATTCTCTCACGGGAATTCTCTCTCAGTGAAAATGTTAGGGAGACGCAGAGTGTATTGAGTAAAACGTTTACCGTTTAGTATTACAAATACATTTATACACCCGGTACTTGGCGATTTCTTTTTCAAAATCTGGTGGTTTTCTTTTCCATCGTATATACTTTGTTCATATGGAACTTGAACACGTGACCAAAATAATATTATAGAATGAATATCTCCACCGACTCGACGAACAATCTAAACACTCTCCCGGAGCGGTAACACACCACTTGTTGTGCAATAGTGCCCGAAAGACAAAACAAGTCTTCGTATTGCCGCAGCGGCTCGACATAACATTTACCAGCCGCCGCGCCACGAGCAGACGAGCCACCTGATGGTAAGTGATCACCGTTGCCCATGGACATCAGCAAGACTAAAGGTATACCTGACGCCTGGTCGGCCAGGAAGTGAGAAATCACTGGCTCTCAAGCCCCCAGCCGGTACACGACGAGTCGTTTGGCGGCTGACTCACGCAGGAGGGCGGTAACTAGCCGGGCAGGCTTCACG
>DWPT01008673.1:0-10072 GCA_018251895.1 Agathymus mariae mariae
AGAGAATGCTTCTAGCATTAAGCCCACCTGTTGTACCATTTTGTTAAAGGTATAATAAAGTTTTAAATAAATAAATATTTTATTGGAATATGTGTAAAATAAATATGTTTTATATATTTTCAAAATTAATTTATAAGGTAGTGCCTTAAAATATGCATTAAGGGCATAGAAAGAAAAGGTGATTACTTAAAGCTTAGAATGGTTTTTACCAAGACCTTAATTATTTAGAAACTTCCACATTTCGGCCTGCAAGAATTTAATGGGGCATGTGAGTCGTATAGCTGTAACGCAAACTGGTTTAACATAGAAACTCTCATCCAACGACGGCGCCACAGCCACTTGAGAGCAATTGACATTAGCTGCATTATCAATAAGGTCACCGGAGTCAATTTCAGGAAAGTTACGCATCCATATAATTTCGGGTACGAGTTAAAGCTTACATGAGAGATATAGGCAGTCATGCCTTCAGAATCCAGGAGCTTTTGAACAATTAGATCAATCAAACTATCTGGAGACAAAACTAGAGGGCATACTCCTTAAGTAAATCTTTTAGTCGTCATCAGATACGCCTTAATAGCATTGAATTTTGAAGGCATAATAACATTGAATTTTCGTATTTTTCTAACATTGAATTTGTATGTGAACGCTGGCGCATACTTGACATTACTTACGATTATTTTTATAAAACTTTAAGAGTTAAAAATTATTTTGATTCTTAGAATTGCCAAAAAAATGTACAGATTGAATCTTCAACGACTTGCCCACCCCTGTTCGCTCTTCTTTTCCGTCCATACGTACCACCAATGAGTAGCAGCATTGTTGTCATACAATACTGTAACTATAAGTATAATCTAATAATTATTGCGCTTATATCCCGACAGGTTCTGTCAATTCTAAGTTATGAAACACATTAAGTATGGTTCGTAATCAATAAAGACCAGTTGAGAACCGTGCCCAACAGTGGAGCGCCAATAGGTTAATATCATATTCATGTCATGTGCGCATGTTGGAAGTCGCTGGGCACTGTACCTATCTGATTAAATCCCAAGAGTACTCATGCTTGGTGGTAGGGTTGTTACTCGCCTGGTTAGCTACTACCTTCATTCTAGAATCCAACGTGGAACGTAATTAAGTGTTTCGGTTGCAGTGTCTCTCTTTTACAATTGACCGCCAACATGTTGGTACGACCATCAGAATGTCCATGAGCGGCGGTGATCACTTACCATCAGGTGGACCATCCGCTTGTTAGTCGGCTATTGATAAAAAAAAGAAATACTTTCAGACGCGACGGAAGCACAGAGTAATTCCACAATTTACGTAACTTGAGCAGGTATCATGTAACGAAGAGACAGGAAGATTAATTTTCGTTCAAACCAAATTACGAACTTGGTAAATCAAACTCTTAACAAATCTTTTTAAGAATATTAAAGAAGAAATTTGTTGCCCTTAAAGGTTGTAGGAAGAAATCATTGAGAGTATCTGTACCTGACCAAATAGCACCTACTATATATAAAAGAAAGTACTTTAAGGTAGTATGGTCTATTAATTTTTAAGACTAAGCCAACTTCATCTCTTGGTGGTATCTTTAACTTATCGATTTTCAGACCTTCTAAGTACACTTTAAGGTTGTTTACCTGGCTGTCTAGCTACTACATTCCGACCAGGATAAATCTATTAAAAATCCATGTTTCAGTTACAATACTGGAGAGCGAGTTGGAAAGCCGGATTAACACTTTTGAATGTGGACAAAGCGTTTGTGGAGCCCCTTGTATTATGAATGGCAATGCCCTCCGGTGGCTACTTACCATCAATTAGACAGTTTGCTCATCAATTAGAATGTTGGTTTAAAACCCAGAGCATTAATTTAACATGTTGTGTGTGCAGTCTAAATATATAGCCTGCAAAAAACAATTTCAAAAACTTTTTGAATCTAGTTGAAAAAGAAACAACGATATATTCCCAGCTCGGGTATATATATCATATAAATGCTTGTAATGTAATATCTAGTCAAACATAGATTTTTTTTCTGATATCAGATATGCCGTGATACCTGAGTCACTCCAAAAAAAATTAAGACATTTCGTTGTGCACCCCACGGAACGCCGAACGAAAATAGGCGTCAGAATTTATACATTCCATCTTAATCCCGATGATCATGACAGGGCAATTTACTTGGCTGGGTGCCTTTAGAAAATTGATCATAAAAAGTATTTTGATTAAGGTTACAGCCAATTCAGAATATAGATGTTATGGAGCTCCGTAACCGTAACCGAAATTATCTGATATCCGAAATAAATATATATATCCGTAACCGAATCCGATAAAAACTATTCGAATAATTTTGGATAGAGATTTAAATGAAACACGTTTTGCTAGGTTTTCGCCGACCGAGCTGATACATTAACCGCATCGTTCTCATTCTAAACAGTTTTTGTTATTGCATTTCGAAGGCTGTTTTATTGTATTATAATATCACATAAGTACCTGGAAATATAGTCAAACCTTGTAGATACATTATGTTATGTTTCTAAGTTGTAAGTCATCTAATATCCATAACCGAAATTATGCGAAATAATTTCATACCCTTAACAGAAACCAACACCGGTAAAATATCATTCATATATCCGTCCAGATCCGAAATGTCATATCCATAACAACCGTAATTCAGAATTAGGTTGACTTTCTTGGAATTTTAAATGTGCACGGTCAGAAGCGATCACTTACAGTTGCTTGAACCGCCTGTTCATTTGTCCATGAACGTGTTGTCTCAATAAAAATATCTTTATTTTTTCAAAGATATATAAGAATAATTATCGATACTGCAATTTGTTACTCTCCGTCTGGTTCTGCGCACTGAGTACAAATTTGTGGGAGGAACGAGCATGCTCATACTCTGATACCGGGTTAGCGATCACATGCTATATATTCCACATATTCCATGCCATTACCGAACCAAATTTTAAAGAGAGTTATAACTCACATATTATTTTTTTAATATTCCACAACAGTCTGACAAACTCTTTCATTCGTTCAGCCAACAGAAACGCCTGAACGCGTTAATTCTCCAAGCTTTAATTATACCAATTTCCATTATGCCTTTATTATCCAAGTCTCGTAACTACTATCAAATATTAGCCGAAAATTTTCACGAGAACCAAGTGATCCAACCTACTTGCCCACAAAAACGTCCCCGAATATTCAGCGTTTAAAACAACCCTTTCGCTTTGAATCACCATCAATCGCAGTTATTAAAGCTACGATGCAATATCAAGTCGATTCATTTAAATTTCTACAGTAAATTAAATAATTCTTATTTGCTAAAATAAATTAAGTTTGTCAAAGTTTTCATCACCAGCGGATGAACTGGCCGACATTGAACGGCCTGTGGAAGAGGCGCCGTGGAGGTTTAGAAATATCAAAAATTGCTTTGAATTTGAATATTTGCGTAGATAAATGCAAAAGAGAGGTCTTTGAAAAAAATCAATACCAAAACCTTTAACTATACAACTTCATTTCATAGTTACTGACCGAGTACCTCATGCGTTTGACAAGTGTATTTTTTTCACATCGTGAAAGTTAGTGATGAGTTATTTATATCCACGTCAGCCGCACCGCAAACAATGTTAGTGCGGCGTGTGAGTGTGTTAACGTTTACTTTTATTTTTATTTACTGTGAATTTACATATTATTTTACCAGTTGTTGAACTTCTGGGCATAAAAATAAATAAATAAGTTATAAAATATTCATGTGTATAGCTCCCAAGGCAGAATACGCTGTTGGTAGACAGACATTTGCAGTTTACGACCGCACACGCGCTAAGAACTTTATTAAAGTCTCGTAATTCGTCAAAGAGTACATCACCTTTATAGAACATTAGTGGCCATCAAAATTGTTACTGAGCCCCGTAAGCTTTAGCCTTTGAACTAACGCTCCTGATTGGAGATTCTCGAATCGCACAGATCGTAATATCGGCTCAGTTCGTCGTGAGACATTTATTATGATATTTTAGTTTTTAACTGTTTATTATTTTTATATTATCGATCATATTTCATTATACTTTCTTTCTTACCTTATTCTCATTTCCTGGCCGATAACGCATTTGTGATACCTTTGATCTTACTGACGTCCATGGGCGACGGTGACCACTTACCATCAGGTGGCTCGTCTGCTCGTTTGTCGGCTATTTATAATATATATATATATATACATATATATATATTAATTATTAATTCATACATTATCGAAATTATTATCTCTGTTAATGTGCAACGTCTATCATCATAACCACCTCTAGTAGTCCCACTGCTGGGCTCGGGTCTGCTTTAGACTATGTCTGTGTATTAAAGCAGATACATCTTAAAACTCAAAACTATTATATGGATGTTAATGTGATTATACAGATAGATTGAGTATATCACAACAAGATTTATGTATATAGAGTCAGGATACATTTGTAAGACGCCTGATAAAAACTAGTAACAATTGTTTGTGATGATGTTATTAGTTGTAAACATATGGATCGTGTTCGTTCTGTAGAGAAATGCAGGTGTTAATACAGTATAATATTTGTCATCCAAGCGATTAAACACAGACAGACACCCACTGATTAAACACAGACAAAATATTTTAAAATCATATCACATAATAATAAAACTTTATTTTAGTCGTTCAAGATAAAAGTGTTTAATACTTATTCGAAAGTTAATTTTTAATCTCACTTCATAAAGTTTAATCTTGCTAAATTATGATTCTTTATTCCTTGCCGCTTGACAACATTATGCTATATGAACTGAGTAGTAAGTATACCTTAGTTTAATGGCAAGAGCTACATATTTACTCCCAACTTCGCCGCAACTGCCGCCCGCGAACTGCATGAGTTGGTGGAGAGGCGTATACGGGAGTTACTAGAATATGATCCACCAAGCTGTTGTTGCAGTGAAGATGTGTGGAGAGGTTAAATCAATCAATCACATATTGAAAGTAGTTATGCCCCCGAAGGCCTATGCCATGTTTCAATCATTTAAATTAGCAATATTTACAATTAACAATATTTAAATATATTTGATAATAAATGTATGTCTTATTTAGTAATGTATAATATTATTTTAACTGTTTTTTTTCCATTGGTTTTAATTTTAACATAATTGATGCACTATTATTACGCTAATTGCATTATAATGAAGTTGCATATGCTTATGAGCAGAGCATATGATAATAATATATTTTTATCTCTTTTTACAGTTTTTATATAATATAATATATATATAAAATGTTTACTTTGCTCGACCACTCTTGAATTCAACATAAGCAAGGTCGTACGTAGACTCAGACTTAATTAAAAAAAAAAACAATTTTCCGTTTTCCGTTTATCCCATGCAAATTGAAATGAGATCTCTCACGCGCTTTATTAACTGAGGCAAATTTTCCCAACTTCAACGAATTATTATTCTATCAGGGGATAAATTAAAGACCACGCAAGCATAACAAGGACTGATTTTATTATGATTTTTAAAAATCCGTGTCGGAGAGAATGGCTTTCATCGGTTTACATGTTGATAAGGTACTTTCATGATATATCAAAGATTACCCCTTTATTTACTAGAAATTTAAGAATCCCTTGGCAAATCGCCTAATGTAAACTGTATCGCTCATGTATTCTTATTGAATCGGATAAAACACAGTATTTATGTATCCAACGATACATACTTAAACTAAAATACTTAGAAGACGTTACATATAAGAATTAATTTCATTTAATAGCGGGCTTGACGTACTGGTGTTCCTAAATGCCTCATCGTGTAGGAAAGGAATTACCAGTACAATTTCAGTTTCGCAGACCAATGTTATTCATACCTAATAAGCAAGCAAACGGGCAGAGCACCAACGAGGTGATGGCTGAAAATAAAGCGATATACCCCGCTTCTTGACGTACCTCTTGACAGTACTGTGAGAAGATCGATACGCGATCTTCCTTCAGCACTAACAAGTGTCATGAAAACACACGGAACAAGGCGTAATCAACCTCGTTCGATAATCCTAACTAGCATTATCTTCTTAACTTCAAAACATATTTTAGCTCGGGAATACAATTAGACCGCTTGACTGTTCCTCATGTCTAAGGGAGATAACGCATTGAAATTTTAATGTAAAGCTATTTAAAAACACAACTGCGTTATTGTAAATTGTTATAAAAGGTATAATATCTCGTTAACTATGTCACGTTGGGCGTCACTGTGGGCCCAAACGGTGTTTTCCGTCTCAAAAATCTTTTTTGTTTCTTGACATTTTGGATTGAAAATTTTTGCAGGTATTTTTAAATGTATATGGCATTTGAAAAATGAAACGCCATTATTTTAAAAATAATACTTACTTGGTAATAAAATGTTAAAAATGAACTTGTTTGATTTACCACACAAAAAAGTAATGACGCAGATTTTTTTTTATTTCCTTGTGTAACTGATAGTTAAGAAACCCAATAGAGTGATTAACTCGATACCGGCAGCTTTCGGCAATAAAGAATCTTCCAGTTGAAATTTAAAAAGACGGAAAATTTCCGTATGTCATCGAAAAATGGACAAAAAAATAATCAATTTTCTTCTCAACAAGAGATTCTGAGCACTCTAAACATATGTGGGACTCGAATACTTTCTTGTAAAACATAATAATAATCTTAAGTTAAACTTTGATGATGTGCTATTTTGTTCGAAGCAAATATCGAAGTACAATGTTTGAGACTAATTTTATATACCTAGAACTAAAATATTTTCAGTTTTTAACATTATTTATTCAGGTCCTATTATCTGAGAATGTTAAAACCTAGAAAAAGCTTTAGAATTACAATATTCGTCTAAACACTAAACCATTTTTGAGACGGATCATACCGTTAGGTACCATAGTGCGCCAGTGTGAACAGATGGCATGGCAGAGCTGAAGTTCGTTTCACAAAAATAAACCACTTTGTCATTGATCATTGTTTTCCTTCTTATACACTATATTGCACTTTTTATATATAAATATAACTGACTATATAAATAAATATACTCTTTTTTCTTATACAATTTTTTTTTTATAATTTTATATTAAAATCTCAATCTCGAAGAAAAGTAGCTGAGCTACCAAAGCATGTTTTATTTCTGAGCTGAAATAATTTTTAAAATGTATACAAAAATAAATTTGCCAGCCAGGGTTATTATAGCAAACAATTATACCCTGTCACACATAGTTGTACACTAACTAGTTTGACCGATTGAATTCATATTTATATTCATAAATAAATAAATATACTTGTTTTATCGAGACTCATTCACAGCTATAGTAGAATCCGATTAGTAACCTTGAAGTTCAGTTGCTAACAAATTATTCATATAAGTAATTTCCACATACTTAAAAATCAGTGTAACATCCACCCAAGCTAATATTATATAAACTCCAAAAATTTATACCCGTTTCTATCTCCATTTGTTACCACGTTTTTTATAAACTCGCTTTCTTGTATGTGTGTGTGTGTGTGTGTCCGGGTAGTGTTTTGAAATTGATTGATGCACTAATTTCCCGATGAGCTAGATACTTGAAATTTGGACCGTAGCTCAGAAGTGGACGACAATGCGTGAAAATGTGAAATAATATTGATAATATTTAAATATATAATATAATATAAAACTTTACGATCCGTTATTAAGACATGGTACATTAATTTTTTTAATACCTAATTATCTAACGTTCAAGTGACATTATATCAGATCAGTCTATAGGTGGAAATCAGGAATATTCCGTCCAAAATCGCATTTTAGCTATTGCAGACTTATTAGTTTGGGAACATTATTTTGAATAATCTCTCAGCTTGTTAATTAGTTATCATGGTTTTACAACAAACTATTAAGTATATAAATTGTTTGCATGTACAGTTTAATATTATATGAACGTATTTGCCTAACGATATTCGTTATC
This sequence comes from Agathymus mariae mariae, assembly GCA_018251895.1. Lineage (NCBI taxonomy): Eukaryota > Metazoa > Arthropoda > Insecta > Lepidoptera > Hesperiidae > Agathymus > Agathymus mariae. The sequence continues at coordinate 7,949 of DWPT01008673.1, forward strand.
GTAATAATTTTATTTACAAATTTGTTGTTTTATTGTATTAGTTAAATTTATTGTCATTGCATTTTCTAGACTCTACCAGTCAATGGTAGTCGATGGCAATAGACATTAAACTCTCCATTTGGAAAATTCATTTTAAGAATAAATCGTAAGAACGTATTGTAACATACTTAAAGAAAAATACAATCAAGCTAGAAGTTTCAAACGTACGTTTTATAATACGAGAAATAAATTTCATTGAAATAAATCAGTAGATTGAATATCGCGGTACATAAATCGCTCCCTAGAAAATCAAGTAAATCTGCATTAAATAAATTAACAACCAAACGAAGATCAACGATATTATTTACAGTACCTAAAAGTAAATTTGGCTCAGTGATTTTCAAAACGCAGAATTTAAGGATTGAAATCGCGTGTGAATGACATTATATTTTATCTTTTAAGCCCAAATCTTTTCACCCACGAAAAAAGTGTCCGTTTTGTTTATAAGTAATTTATTATTATACAATAATATATTTTATTTTATTACTTTATTTTAATTTAACATTATTTTTAGTCTGTATTTTTAATAATGAATAATTATTTTATAAAAAAAATATATTTAGAGCATTGATTGATTCATGACTAAGTTAATTATAAGTGATCAATCGAATTAAGTGATCTTCAAGATAGAATGGTAACTAAATGGATAATCGCTAGCGTTGTAATTTATTACCCAGTTCACAGTAGCCCTGCCAGGCTAGGAGTCCTGGGTTCGATTGCCGGCCGAGGCGGATGTTTATGTGACAGATAAATGTTAGTCATCATGTTAATCGTCTTACTTGTTACGTCCTTTCCACCCACAACACAGAATTCTACCGCGAATGTGAATGTGTGAACGTTTATTTGATTTCTTCAGTGTTCACCTGACGTAGAACGCACGTTAAGTGTTCGGTCGTCATTTCTAATATATTTCGAATGGCTTCGGTTAGCATTAGAACTGAAATGTGTCATTTTCACTTTTTATAAAACACTTTCGTGCCTCAATTGCCAAAGCTTTAATTTTTCCTCTTAAAGAAATTGGGAAGGATTTGGTTGGACGCGTAAAATAATAGTAGAACTTATATCACTTTTATGTAGATGCGTGCGATTCATTCAGAACTTTTTCAATTTTCCATGAAACGTTGCCTAAATGTATTTTCTTTCGATTGCCTTTAACCTTACATTTTCTTTAATAGTATTAAAAAGAAAGACAGAAAAAAACACACATTTCGCGGTTAAGATATAGCAGTACAGTAATCTTTACATAACTTTATACTACTTAACACAAATAATAAAGGTAATACTACTCTTTACATTACTAGCGGACCCGTCCGACTTCGTTCGGATTGGACTATCAATTACCATATATACGTGATCATTAAAAAGTTTCATATTTTTTGCCTCGATTAGACGTCATTAAGTTAACTGACATTTTATATAATCTATCATCTGCACAATCATTTGTTCTTACTAAATACCAACAGTCACGAAGATCAGTCAAGCCGTTCTTGAGTTATAACGGGATATATAGACAGACAGACAAAGAGACGGACAAAAATTTCCAAAATGGTCAATTTGATGTCAGTGTGTCATAGAACGAATATTTATTATTAAAATTAACAAAAGGAATGTACTGACCAAGAGACATTACAGATGTATATAGATAGATATATTGATTACAGCTTATCATCTGCGCAATCACTTGTTTTCACTACATACCAATTTTCATTAAGATCGATCAAGCCGTTTTTGGGTTATCTCGATAGATACAGAGAAGCTCAACAGATTTATATAGTAGTGTAGATAAGCCTCAGTTGCAGCCCACCCTGTTAAAACGTTCAATACGCGTCCACCGGTCTTCAACGTGGTGGATATACGATATACAAGACATTAGCTTTTTTTTATATTACAAATAGTCGACAAACGAGCAGACGAGCCACCTGATGGTAAGTGGTCACCGTCGCCTATGGACATCAGCAAGACTAAAGTATCGTTGATGCGTTGTCGGCCAGGAAATGAGAAGAAGGTAAAAATAAGGTACTGGCTCTCAAGCCCCCAGTCGGAACACGACGAGTCGTTTGGCGGCTGACTCAAGCAGGAGGGTGG
>DWPT01008674.1:0-10071 GCA_018251895.1 Agathymus mariae mariae
ACTCGTTGTTCACCTATCACAGATGTGCAGTAACTTTATTGGGGGTGCCTAATACTTTTGGCCAAGGCTGTAATTAAGGAGAATAGTAAAATTAGAAAAAGAAGACGAATAAAATAAGAAAATGAATGGAACAAATATGTAAAATTGAAATAAGAAAAAAGACAGTCACGTATTATACATTCTGTTGAAGAGTAAATTAAAATCTTTTATGTCTATGATATATTCTCATTTGTTTTTCGTTTTCTGTTTTGGTTATAGCCAAGCAAAGTAAAATACAATATATCTATACATATAATAAAATTCTAACTGATCGGTTTCTGTACAGTAAGGATATATGAGAAAAACTATTATTAAGGGCCTTTGTTAACGCACTATTAATAATAGTAATTTTTGCCTGTTTGTCTATGCGCTTGTGCGCGCTAATCACAGAGACGACTTAACCGATTTCGTTCTGGTTTTCACTAATATATTGAAGTCTCTTAGTACTTTCAGTTTGTTTCATTACAATCCGTCCATGAATAAAAAAGTTAGAAATCAATTTAAAACAAAGTAGGTATTATTTTTTAGCGTAACGCGTAGTTTTTCCACATCGAAGCGAGGGCAGTTTGCTAATGAACTAATAAATTTCGCCGTGATGCCATATAATTGATTGTATTTGTATCCAGCTATAGTGATCCATAATAATATAAATTATAACATTTATGCAATTTAAAAGATGGTTTCTTCATAATTAATAAAGGTATTCGCTTTTCAGACGTATTATTGTTAGTGATTAAAGTCATCAGTGAACTTAGGTTCAGACAATAACAATTTAAATTAAAAACCATAAAGTAATTTATTATACGATTACGAACATAATGTTATAATTTTTAGTGTCCTCCCGTAACTGCGTAAAATGATAAATATTTTTTTAATTATTATCGAATTAATAAGTATATCTTTTAATCAAATTTTGTCTGGAAGGTATTACTTCTAAGCGATACTTACATCAATTCCAGTTATTATATAACTATTTTAAATTGTTTTAAAACATAAATTCACTGAAGAAGTTATTTAACAAAATTATATACATTACATTTAAATTTAATTATTCTTACGTTTATGACGATACCTTAATGTTACATAATTTATTTTTATTTAGTATATTAAGTTACATAATCATTAAGAAAAGTTTTTTGCTTATATTACAAATGAAGCGTTGAATAAAACATTAAGTATCGCAATTAAGATTTTCCTCTCGAGATTCATTCGTCGTATCGGAAGCTGGTAATCGTTAACGATAATAATTACAAGCTGATCTAGTGCGTAACAGTGGAAAGGTAGGTGATGCGTTTATGATTTCACGAACTGTTCCATGTATCTTAACTTTTCCATCAACTAAACGTCATTACTTCAAGTACCTTAGTGAGTAATAGCGTCTTGTAACGTTCGTATTACATTTCCATTAGCATGGAAATGTTTAGTATCGACGAAAGTGCTCATCGGAAAAACCGAATATCGATCGGAACACTCCATTGTATGCATATTCATTCGTAAGTCATTAAAAGTGCGTAAAACACCATTGCGGCGTTATTCAGTTTCACATCCTGCATCCAAGGGTATGTACCGTTGTGTAGGTTAACAATATATTAATCGAATTACATTTTTGAATGTCATTCTTGTAGTCATTGTTGAATCATTTTTTGCTCCTAGTAATAAAATGCGAGTATGGTTTGTCATCCTATGACGTATGCGGATCTTATGTAAACATTTTTTGGTCAATAATAATATAATTTCATGAAATAATGATGCATTTCATAAGAAAATTATTACGTATCAAAAATTTATTGTACGATTACATAAATTTAACGGACGATTGCAAGCTTTACAATCATTTCCTTTGATCGACATGTCGGGCCAATCAAGTCTGTCGTTAGATGGATGTAACCCAGTTTGATAATCGTCTTCAGACAACGTCAGTACTTTCTATACTTGGATTGCTTTACCTCTTCACCATCCCGAAACAACCGTACAGCCCAGTCATCGACACTCATAGAATAGCTCGTGATGAATAGGCTTCGCAGTCATCACATCTACCAAACAGTTAAAAGTACAAGTGTCTACCGTGAGATTCCACTACCACTTTCTCTTTCACTACTACTGTTATAATCGGATGACATTCACGCCATATAAGATGTTTACGGAAAGAAATTCCAGTAGCGGACGAAAGGAAAACCAACAACTCTATTTATAGTGACCATTTATCCTCCCAGTACATCAATAGGAGCGTTGACCCTCACGTTGCATAATCAATACAATGTTAGGAAAATTAACATTTCGGTTGTGATTTTAAACATATTGTGGATACTTTGCGTTGTAACTGCAGCGGGGTCTCATGATTTTTTGTATTTTTTCCGATATCGTGAGATTTAGACTAATATCCAAGTCATCCATGATGTAATTTTGTCGAAATGGGTCGGTATAAATTACAAAATAATCGTGAGTACCTGTTATAGTTAAAAGCTTTTCGTAATTTTGGATTCGCTTTGCCCATTGACGGCTGTTTTGTCTGACACTAAACTGGTTGTATCTTAATCGATTTGCTGTGCAGGCTGAGCTAAGCAATAACTTTAGTTTTAAAAGGTTCTAAAATTAGTCTTTAGGTATTGCGACTTACATCGACATTTGAATTTTAAGTTTCCGAAATAACGCACGTTAAGCGAATTTTATCAAACATCAATGGAAGAAGAATGAATAAGAATGATTTAAATCATTACATCCGTGATTAAGAATGATCACAGATTCAATTTTAGATTGGGATTTTACTCTTACTGATTCAAGTGACGTCATGAATGATGTCATTGATAAAGAAAAGAACCGTTTGACATGGACATTTACATCCGCGTTTGATACCCTCCTCGTGATGTGCAATTAGTTAATGTATGGATATAAATATAACGATGGAGGTCTGCCGTTGTGCGGCCGGCACGGAAAAACTACTTAATAGATTAAAATTAAGTACTCCAACTTTATTTATTAGACACTTGGCCCCGATATTACGATAATCTTTATTTTATATAAAATTAATGATTTTAAGTTTAAAGAAATGATGATTTTTATAAACACTAAGTGTTTAGTTATGTGTGTGTTAAAATACGTTGTTAATATTTTAAGCGACGCAGACGATCAGCAACTAGACAATAATATTGATGATAAAAGACAAGTATGTCGATTAAGTCTTTAAAGGTTAAAAATAAACACGTGTTTATTATGTAATCAGACTATGTTATAATACGTTCCGTTTCTTCGATGTGCGACCTTGACGCGTCGACGCGTACGCGTCACAAAACGTTACCCAACAAGGGTGTCCAAACGAACGGTTTTACTTGAACGTTCAGAATTTTACGGTCGTTTCAAGCCGAATATTTACGTGCCCGGTCTATCTATTTGGTTTGGCTTTTAATCTTAACAATTGGAATGTAAGGTATAAGACTAATTGTTTATTTATTGTACTTGATTTAATAATAAAACTGGCATTTACAAATATATTACAGTAAATAAGCAACTTCAATATGAAAAAAAAAAAAACTAATTTTATTAAAATGATTTTGAACCTTGCTAATAAAAACCTTTGTAATGAAAATATATATTAGGTTTTTAGGGACAATATTCATGCTTAACACAGCGGCACGTCCGGTCTACGTATATCTGATCTTGTCCACTCTATACCAACGTAACAATCGGTCGCATACGTCACTATTCACAGAAACGCGATGCCGTCCACGTCAGCGCGCGGCGCTAATCCGAGCGGGGTTTTGGTACAATCTTATAAATCGATCTCGCTACATTGATGACGGTGTTACTAAGAAAATGTAAGGACTTTTCAGTGAGACGGAATCATTAAGACGTCATTGGTTCGTGAATGGTTCCACTTAGGAAAAATTTATTTATTGAATTGAATCATCCACTTATTGTAGAAACTTTATTTTAAGGTCTATAAAATAAATTAAATAAATTCAATTAAAAATATGTATGAAAAACTTATACAAGGACGCTACTTATTTCTAATCAAACTTAGTGAATAACTACTTAAATAATAATATAATGAATCACAATATAATATACATAATACATATAGAAACTATATTATCATCATTTCCCGACCCTCATCCCAATCACTTATGGTCGGCATATTGTGTCTTTTCCTTCCATACATCTCTATTCTTCGTCATCTCGGAAACTGTATTATATAACTTTAAATGTATATAATATGTTTTGATGTATGGAAAATAAATAATGCATTTAAAATATTTTCAAATTTCTGTAACGAGTACCCAAATAATTTATAATACTGTATAAATTTCTAATAAACTATTTTGATGAAGGGATTATGATTAATTTATATGCGATGTGCATTATAAGTACAGACTATTTAAAACAATAAACAGGTATTGAAATAAACGAAGTTCATCTAGTGATACAAAGTCTAAAATAAATAAAAAAGATTAATAAAAATATTTATTTTACAGTTAATCGATTTAAAACACTATTTCTTCTTCTTAGTCGTATTTTTATTACTGAAGGTCGAGCCTGCTCTGATAATTCCTTAAACTCCCTTAAAACATTTTTTTAGATCATTAAAAGAATCTTAGTGCCATCTACCGTAGTTTTACATAAATTACATTTTATAATTTGTGATCACTAGCGACATCTATTGTGGAGTAGCAATACAGTAAATTAGAATCAAATTCGCTAATTTTTTTATAACTATAACGTTTATTAAATTTTACTTATACTATTATTTACACATGTTTGCAAAATATTTGTAGTATACTTTGCTCGTTGTAACAATAGACACATTGCCATCTATCGACGCTTAGAAGTACTAACTAAATTTAATTCTTGTACCTCACAACAATACATAAAGCTAAAAATACGTAGGCTATCCGACAACTGCCATAGCTATACTTATTACCGATAGAGGGCTTTGTTTATAACCCGAGTGTTATGCATATAAACTTTAGTGTGTACAAGACATCAAAATCTGGAAGTTTCAATAAATACTTAACAATTAATCGGATTATAAGGGACTCCCAAATTTCTGAGTCAGGCGACCTCTCTTGCTCGTGACGCACCTGGCTGACATTGGAGTTCAATCTTATCGGTACTCGTATGTAATGGTAAGATTCTTTAACTGCTTAGCTATGCCTTCCTCCTCCCGTCCCGTGAAATCAGCCGTGAGATCTTTTGTTTTTTGCAATGCTGCAAAACCATTTAACAACTTGGTTCACCTTTTCTTCTTGGTCGACAATGCATCGGTAATGTTTCCGATTCAGAGGAAGCATATAAGAACTCCTTTTACCGTCAGATGGACCGCTTGATCATTTGCCGGGTATTAAATATAAATCAGCTATTTTCATCGAATCGAAAGCGATTCTGCCTCGTACTGAAACTAGCATCTGGTTGTTGGAAGATGGTCTATATCGATTGTCGGGAAGAGTAATAGTTTATTTATCGTGAACTATTTGCAGAAAAGATTATGCCTCAGCTGACCTATTTCAGAAACAGGTCTGATTGAAACAAGTCTATCATGTTACAACTGTTCAAATAGAACTCAAGGCTATATCGCTGTGTTGTATGAGGCGAGCAATCGCTTAATTAATGATATTACCAGTACTAGTATAGTTCACACAGATATGTAACATCTTTAATAAGAAAAAATAATAATAATTTCTACTAGTCTTTTTCTTTTTCTTAACCTATTATGGTTTTTTTATAAACATTTAATGTCACCTGTGGTAATCTCCCTTTTATTTGACATAGTCTGTGAAATTATATCACAGAGTACTTATCTTATCCATAAAATGTAATTCTCTATATTACAGATGCATAATGGTTAGAGTTAGAACTAATAAAACAAATTTAAATAATTTTCTAATTTTACTTCTCGAACGTGGTATTTGAGTAAAATAACTAATGTAACTTACTAAATTTACTTTAGTCAATTCGTTTTCGTCATGGCGCAATTTATTTTGTAATAATGTAAATAACTATATGAAAATTAGTGATTACGTTTCTTGTTTGTTTATATCTGTGCTCTCCATCGCTTAAAAATTGACTTGACCACTGTCTATCACTTTTCGATTAGACTTTAAAGATGCCAGAACGTTGAAATTTTGTTCTCCAGACATTTTTTTTATCGTGAGCCATATACAAAATGTCTGCGGACACAGAGATGTCGCAGCATATATTTGTTTCCTGATTTGGCTCGGGAGCGGTTTCGCTATAATGCTAACGCATTTATTTAGTTAGGAAAGGCTCGTTTCTCGCGTCTTTTCCCTTTTACCATTCTTTCGTTTCCTGTTTTACATTTTTTTTAATATCATTCCGGCTTGCTACTACTTATTTTTTAAATTCTCTGCCGGCCTTTAACTTTTACAATATTTTTGAATGGGCTAAAGGCTTTGTGCTTGGAAACATGAACATATTTAGGAGCTTGTTTACATCTTAATTGATTGATCCCGGAACGCAGATGCTGACAAGAACGCCCTGTACGTTTTCATAGATGATCGTATCTGCATAGGAGATTAAACTGTAAGTCATTGCACTCTGATTTTAAGACTGGGCTAAACGAGATACATCCTTTAATTTTATTAAATTTTGTACTTATTGCTATCTAGTGGCAACTAATTATTATATCAAGCTGGTGTTTCTAAATGCAATTGAATAAATTCCTATCGTTCACCAGTAGCACATAACGCCTGCCCTACGATTAAAGGTTTTAATGTCTGCTAGCTACATTTGAGGAAACCAAGTTATCACTGTGACCATGGCGCCCGAATCTATTTCTTTATTCTCTTGTTATTTATAATTCATTTGAATTTTTCTTTTGTTTATAAATTTTGGTTACAGAGCCTACGCCATCTGGCACACAAGCGGGAGTTTATTGTTTATAGTAGATAAATTTGGAAGAAAAAATAATGTAATGGAAAGAGAAAAGGAAAAAAAAATAATTACGCGTAGTTAAATACAACATAATGCATATTTTATAAACAGAAAAAAATATCTAAAAATATGTTAAGGCCTTTTTAACAATCGTTGTTAACAAAGTCAATCTACATTAAAATGTCATAAAATATCAGTATATAGACTATTTATTTATGCCACAACGTTGCTAAAATAGCCCTCAATTAGTATTAATTATCAATATCGAGTGAGTGCTAGCTACGACACCGATTTTCACCGAAGCGCGAAGAGAATATTCCTAAAATAAGTGTGCCAGTTAACTTTTAAATATGTGGACAAAGAATCAATCTTATAACTTTGACATTCAATACGTGACATATTCACGTCCGCTGTATATCAACCACCGCAAAAAAAAACGTATTAAAGAACTGTAGATACCTATTTTATGATTATTACAATAATCAATAATACACATTAAGATTTGGACATATAAAAATGTATATACCTAATAATAAAAATAAATATAACTTCAAGATTGTGGGGATATAGTAAAATGTATCGGATCTCTGTGAAGAAAGTATTTAGTTGTTCTGGGGTTATGTGAGATTCCTCCCTCGAAAAACTTCAGCAACCATCCGGCTCTTATGAACAAGGCTTCGAATATCGTGTGGACGCCCCGATGCTTATTCGTTAATTCCCCTATCCTAAGACTCCTGTCTCTTTTTAAAATAACAGTAGTTGTAATAGTAAATAGATTATTAGTCGATGACTTTTCTAGTGCAAGTTCGTAGAAATGTTAATTAAATTATTTGACACCTGAACTGAACTGCACTGTACATGACTATTGTCTCAATTTGTATGTTAATAATAGAAGTTAGTTTGTTATTTTTTACCATCCTTGAGTCAAAGCATCTTGTTTATATATATATATATAAAATACTTATATGACTTGTAAATTCAAATCATTGACATTTATACTTTTGATATTGACAGTTGAGTGAATTATATTACCTAGAAAAGGTATTCTACTCATACAACTCGATATAATTTCAAGCTGCATTCGAATCTATTTATATAGAACAAAACAATAAATTTTTATAGCATTTCTGTACAATGTAGTAAATTGTATTTAAAAGAATGTATCATACTATCGTTACAAAGGTTCCCGAATACTCGACGAAAAACAAAAGTGGTCATAAAAATTACGTACTGTAAGATCTACCTCGAGCACATTAGATAACTCGCATTATATCTATTGCAAAAGGGTCGAATATCACGTATGCGGTCGTCTTTACCTGAGTCTCTATTGCTCTATAGATTTCCAGGTATTATTATTGACTAGATACGAAAGACGTAGAGAGTTGTGGAAGTCTTCGAAAATTATATAAATAGCGGGCATGGCCGCCCGTGGGTCATCCAGATCTCGAATACAGTACGATACGAATTCTCTATGCGATCAACAAGTGAGATAGCAACAGATTAGTGGTGTTAAAGTGAATTTCTTTCTGCGCAACAGCATTGGCTTTTGTCGACCCTGTTATCTTGACACGTAACATTATAAAAGAAGTCCTTGTATGATTGCTCATTTTACGTATAGCAGGAAAAAGATAAACGATAAATATTTTTGTTATAATTCGCACAACTCATGATATATGTAACTAATATATTCTTTCTAGCTCATGTTACCTTGGTTATGCACGACTTACTAAACTTATCGTTTTTGTTGCTATGACAACGTGCCAAATCGGATTTTATTGTGTGCGGATAGACGAAGGTCCCTTTTTATCTTAATAGAAAAAAAAATTGCGTTCTGTTGTTCTACATGTTACTTATGAAATGTGTTACCTTTACCCCATGTAATCTTGGTACTTGAAGATCGATTCAACGTTTACATTAAATTCTTAATGGCACCATGTCTTGTGTGAAGTGTAAGTCATTCGAACCTATGAGGAATCATAAAATAAAAAGGAAATATTTAAGCAGAAAAAATCTACTTCAATTTGAAGAATGTGAATTTCTCAGTTTCATCTCCTATTTTTCTCAACAAACCTCTCCTCCTTCTTAAGTCAGTTAAAAATATGTAGTCAACAGCAAATACTAATCATACGGATCAATTCAAAACTCATAATATCTTGTTATAATTCACACTTAAAATTACGCTATAGTGAGTTTTTTTTCACATTCCTTATATTATATTCCTTATGTCTTTCCATAATTCGCTATGAAAATTAAAACTTAACAAAAACATTATTTCAAGCTATTCGATAATTCCGTATATCCATACTATTTATTAGAAGTGTAAAAATTATTCAGTTTGTTGCGCTTTCACAGCCAAACCGCTGTATCGAATATGATGAAATTTGACACAGAGACAGTTTAAGCCCTGAGACAGGACTTAAGCAACTTTTTTTTTCATAATAGTCGTAAAAAAAAATTAAAATCTTATCGTTCGGTTGTCGCTGGCCGGCTTATTTTATAACTTGAAGGACTAACGAAAAAGCAGACGGACCACCTGATATTAAGCAGTTATCGTGGCCAGTGCATCATCGGCCCTGAAGGAGATTTCTTTCTACGCTTTTCTTAAAGAACACTATGTCATAACGCTCCGGAAAGTCATCCGGAAGAAGCACATTTAAAAAATCACAGGTACGCGGTAGAAAAGATCGCGAAAACGCTTGCCTATATTGCTTCCCAAGCATAACGAAAGAGAATGTTAAGATATCCGCAATAAAGTGAAGTGTGGATATGCTTCTTCTATGTTTCTGCGCTAAAACTTCTATGGCTATATTGCCCCTTGCTGATGCGATCGGAGCCAAGAACTAACTTGTGTCAGCAAAAAAACATTGATAACAATGAATCGATACTGCAATTACATCACTAAACATTCAATGCGTCAATAATAGTGTTCATAAAATAAGACGTACAGCTTATGAAAATTTATATGAAATACTGGTGTTGTTATCCGTCACCGGGGTACACACCAGGGATGTATGGGGCTCCGTAACCGTAACCGAAACTATCGGATATCCGAAATAAAAATATATCCGACACCGTAACCGAATCCGATAAAAATGTTTCGGATAATCTCGGATAGAGGCAGAATCTAAATAAAGCACATAATGGTTG
>DWPT01008675.1:0-10070 GCA_018251895.1 Agathymus mariae mariae
ACCCTGGTATCGTAAGAGGCGACAGAAACCAGTCTACTTGGTGGTAGTAGGGCTTCGTGTAAGGATTACATATATCATCAGTATTATCACTGATTCATTAGTATTATTATTGGTGTTGTTATCTATCTCGCTTATGTACTTGGCTTTGTGTGTGGCATAGACATATACAAAACAGACATTAGTAACAACTAATACCGGGGCGTAAACATTACATGCCACCTGAATGTGTGTCTCGGCTGAGGATGAAACTCAAGATGTTTTGTTTATCATTCGATCGCTAGACGGAACCACTACTGAACTATAGTGTCGTTTAAGATACTTTGTGTATTTAGAATACCTCCCGTATCCTTCCGGTAATTGATACATCTGAGTAAACCCAATACGAACACTGTCGAATATTGTTTCTTAGCAATGGGTCGCTGAATACTTAGCAATGAATACGGTAAGAATAAAATAATCTCGTCAGAACAAACTTTTTTAGTCGAAAGAGTCGAAAACTCAAAAAAAATAAGCAACTCAATAACATTCAATGAATAACTTTAGTTAATATTTAAATGTTATTAAATGGACCTTCCTTAGTAACACTCAACGTGAGTCAGCAAGAAACTAATGAAACAGGCTTTAAAGGGTAACTAAACTGGTATGCTCATTTAATCAAGTCTGCAAAAGGATATCTTGCATTGCGGGCGCATTATTATTAATGTAAATTACAAACAATGTGAACAAACATTTATTAAACATAAATTACTGGCTACGCCTGAGAATCTAATCGGAACCTCTCGCGTGACAAACAAGATCATTATCGACTAATCTATTACTTTGTGTTTGTGTGTGTGTGTGTGTGTGTGTTTTTATTAATAAAAAACGGTAAATTAATAATTTGTCAAAGTTAAAAATAAAGTAGAATTCGAGGACATGTTATTTTTGATCTATATTTAAATCCGGACAACAAACGATATTTACGTCATCCGAAGCATATAAATAGGTGACGTATGAATGAGTGTTAACTGTTGTAACTATTTCACATGTTGTGATATATTTTGGACATAAGAATATTTAAACAATCAACAGATAATATTTAGTCTTTAAATTATTCCTCGCTTGATCTAGTTATATATGTCATGTCTCTTACGCCGAAGAGTAAATTCATTTATTTGAGCAACCTTAAGGTCAACGAATTCAACGATTGCTTAGCAATTGCCTCCATTAAATCAAGCCGAGATCTCAATTCCAATACAATTACTTAAGGTACGTTTCTGGAGGTCAAATGGAAACCAATCTTTTTCTTGGTCAAACACTATTGCCCTAGTTTTGTGTTTGCTGTGTATACGAAACCTAGTTTGATTGTGCAGTTTTGTTTCTAGTATTTTTGTAGCAAATTTTCGTTATTATGCATGATTATATTTTATTATGACTAACAAACTCATCTGGATTTCCTGTATCGCGAGTGGTTTAAACACACACCCGAGGCATTATTATGATTTTGGAAGATAAATTGAATACTAGACTGGATTGTGATTTCCTGTATTATAATGTATTCGAGTCGAGCGGTCGAGTTGCCGAGCTTCGAAGGTTGTCATAGAGTAGCAATGTATGTAACAGACAGGTCAATTGCGAACAGAATACCAAATGGAATAAAGTATGTGGATCATAAATGGTTTCTGCCTCCATTCAAAGAATATTGATTTTTTGTTTAGAGTAGCAATTCATATTCATTTTGGAATTAAATAAAACAAAAATATCAAACAAATGTCATCCCTATGACGTTCTGTACTCATTATTACCACATGTAATTATAATTAATTTAATAATTGTATAAATCTAATTGTAACTGACAGTATATTACTAAAGCATGTATAATAAAATAAAAGAGAAACAAGTTAATGAACATTTATATGATGAAAAAAATTATATTGATGTTATTTAATATAATACTGAATATCCTTCCTGCATTATATCTAATGAGTTGTTGACGGATACAAATGTTTCTACTTCCATAAAGTGAACATTTAATGAGCCTCTAAGTAAAGAAAAACCGCTGTCATTAAATTTCCAACATTAACAACTCATTGCAGTTTAGAAACTTGGATAAAGTATTGTATCCTGCAGTTTAAAGTCCTAATTTTATTTACTAAATGTAAAATTTATTACTCAAATATACATACTGTAAAGCTGTGTAATGTAAGCTGACATTAAGACAAATGGTTGACTATTAAGGCTGATCAAAAAAACACTGGTATTTTGGAACATCGTTCAAGTGAAAGGAACATCTTTTTTTAAATTCTCGATTTCGATATATTGAAGCGTTTAATGCTACTTAACTAGTAGTTTCAAATTTAGTCGGAAATTCAAAATTTAAATTTTTCGAAGTAATGAAATTTGTAAATACTGTAAACAAGATGTTTTCAAAGTACAACAATACTTACTTATTAATTTAATTAAACTATACATATTTGCATCGAAAAAATTATAACAGTGCGATGATTTATTGCAATCACAGATATGCATATTTGTATCCGTACAGATATTTTAATAAAGAGAAATAAAACAAACAGTCACGATGACAATGAAATGCAAAGACCGATTAAAAGACTATTGTAAATTTATTCCAAGAGGTTCAGACCACGTAGGTAGAATATCAAAACTAAGTATATCGTATCTGTGTGTATGTTTAGTAACCGCGTCACGTATCGTGTCGATGTGTGCGGACTGGCAATATGTGATTTTTTATGCTTCACCACACAGTACTTATTGAATCCTGTATCGTTGCGTAGATCGAGCCCTGGAACTTGACTTGTACCAGTGATGACCTTAGAATGGTTAACGATAAACGCAAAATTATTGAATATACGCAACTCCATAAACTGTCAACTTTTTAGGGAACTGCAATTTTGAAACACGTAACATCAATTATCTTAAAATGATCTGTTGACGATACAATCGATGTCAACTTTATGAATACTTCAGCAATAGCTATGAACGGTTAACTTTGTAACGAATACCTCGATAAAGATATCAAGACAGCAATACGTACGTTGTTATACTATGAAAATTCCAGTAAAATAACTCATATTTTAATAAAACAGTATTAACTTTGTAGTGACCGTCGAAGTAATAAAATTTTATCCTAGGGATATAATGCAGGAATGTCCAGCACTTTCAACAGTGAGATATATTCTTATGACCATTTTTATGTTAGTTGAAAATGTTTCTCTGAAATGTTTCATTTGAATCAAAAAGATATTGGCTTTGGGAAGGTTACTCTTCAGTTTCAATTTATGTCCATGTGAAAGTATAATAGAGTAACTCGGAGCTTACGTTTATGAGGACATCCACCTCGAGTTCTTTATGGATCTTATATTGAAAGCTAAATTTTTGTTTATATTATGCTAAGGACAAGATGCAGTAATACTATTTGTACAGCAACGAAATGGCTCAATTCACAATGAATTTACGTAACTCCTTCGAATTCAGTGAAAAGCTTCTAGTAAATTTCGCAATAGTATAACATTTACGGATGTTTAATGAAACAGTTACTTTACTAGAATGGAAGGACAAAATAAATTAAATATTTCATATGAAAACAGAATCGTTTAAAAAAAAACGTTAAGTTAACCCCATGACAATGTAAAAGCAAACAAAGGAGTTACATTCACTAAAAGTACAAAACTCAGTAGCTATAAAACAATTCTTTCAAGTGTTCCCATTAAAGTTCTACTTGCAGCCATGAACGAACTTGTGGATGTAAAGAAGGCGAACAGTGGCAACGCAATTTGCATTGTCATTATTGCAGACGCCAGAGCAGATTAACGCTACGAACAAACATTTAAGTGCAGACACCGCGATTCTACTTTGTATGTGAGTTCTGTTTAAGTTAGACATTTTATAGTGTACGTTATAAGTAGGTATTTAAACACTCCATATATCCTCCATCTATCTTATATCTGAGAGCAAGCCAAACATAAGTCATAAAGTAGATCCTCTTTACGACCCTTGTTAATAGTTTTAATCCAATGTAGTTAAGTTATTAATAAAAGATACGTGTTGTTTTTTCCATATTTACAATAAATTTTTACATGCCATCTACGTTTTATATAATTACTATATCTAAATAAATTTTGCATTTGAATTACACCACGTCGTGGTATTGTCTTGTAACAAAAATATAAAAATAAATATTTTCGCCATTAAATGTTTTATGCTCATAAGCATCAAACTTATATTCAATCTTAAAATTCGGTCATTAGTCAAACGTACGAATGCAAGTTATCCCAATGTTCTGTTGAGACTGTAAACGTTTACGCAAACTTGTTCGTTTCAAAATTCAAGAGTTGAAATCCTGAAGTTTTACAGGTGTAATAAATGGCTTTATTATCATAGAGCGCAATATGGGATGGAGTTAAAATTTTGAACCTCATAAAACATTGTAAGACTTTGTTGATCCTACGTACCGTCTGGATTCCCGGTGAATACTCAGCTCCTACATAAACTGGTATAGTTCGCAAACAAATTTGAGAAACAATATCAACGAACGTTCGCGTTATAATTGAAAGTGACTGTTAATCCACGATTGAAACAACTATTTTTTATGGTTTTTACAAGTTTTTGCTAACATGTCAATGTACCGAAGTATTGAGCGCCGTTATAATTGGCATTTTTTTTTTATTACAAAGCAAGTATTTTCATTGAGTTTATTTTATGTCCACTGTATTTTCTTTCACACCTTTTTTTGTTGAATGCCATTTTATGAAAAATACTATTAAGAAAAAAAAACGTGCATTGAAAGAAAACTTAAAAGTTAGTTTCCCTTCTTTTTCGTTTTTTTCGATCTAAGATCATATCTAATATGTCAATGGGCAATTGTCTATAAGTATATAAAACCTTATATGTGGAAGCACCTGTATGAATAAATGATTTTTGGATTTGACTAGGATAAATGCAATATTGTTAGCGACGCAATTAACGTCTCGACTTTTAACTTTGCACAATTTTTCTGACCACAACCAAGTTTCTTCTTAAGTTACCTAAAACACTCCGCCGTTAAAGTGTAGATGAAACTTTAGTTAAACTCTGGAACTACTTTCAGATGGTAGATTAGAATTTCAAAGCTAACTATGGTTAGTTTTTGTAGAATATTTAAATTTGTTAATACCGAAATTTTAAGTTAATCGTAATAGGAAGTTGATTAACATTGCATGCGATATCACTAAGCACTGGGTCATCGTGGCCCAGGTTTTAGGGCGATTTGTAAAGAGTTAATCTGGTTTAGTAAAACACTAATCAACTATCAAATACTGTATCTAGCTAGCATAAAATAAGTGATACCAGTTTGAAATTCATCTTTTACCTTGCATATCCAGAGTTCGAATTTAGTAAAAGCCATAAATTGCCTTGTAGGTTCCGTAAGTAAAGTTAATCATAACTCTTTTAAGGGGACATTTATATTTTAATCTACATATTTTAGTTCTATTTAATTAGAGAGTTATATAGTTAGAGAACCAAGAACTACCCGAACAACATGTACCTTAAAAATTAAGAACTTTAGTGTCAGACCTGATATATTTAGTTCATATAATTATTCGGGCCGATTTCACACTACATAATTATATAACCAAGGCTTTTAAACTGCAATAAAGGCGAGTGCAAAAAATGCGAAACAATTTACATAAGGGAGCACGCTACCTGAGATTCAATCTCCTTATAATTAGTTTGTAAGGCAACGCTCACACCATTTTTAATGGCAGGAATACTCGTATAGTCCTGTAATTACCAGACTATTAACCCATACTAATAGAAATAATGAGAGCTGTCAGACTTATACCACCGCAATAGGAAACTCATTGTTCTGGACACCATGGATATATAAAGACGTTATAACAAATCAACTCCTGAACAACAACTGAAGGTATAAAAACCAAAATACCATATTTCATTATAAATCAGTAATTTAATACTACCTTATGAGTTATGTATGTATGTATAATATGTAACGCTTTAATACAAATCCAAAATGCAACATTTTTATATATTACGCTATTCTTTAAAGTAGACAATATAAGAACACTTTTGGTCGAAGATTAAAATCTTTACACATGTGTAATGTCTCTAACGTAGCTTTAGAAAAACAATTGCGAACGATACCATCACCATGCGAGAGCACGTTTACACGTAAGTATTTGTAATTATGCAAAACTTGGAGTTCAGCCTTGAACTTATTACGCACGTGAGCAACCAGCTTTTTGCAGCAGATTTTGTTATTGATATGTTACCGACGAGGGAATAGTTACATTGTCGAGGACATGCGACGCCAATGGAAGGAAGATCTTTTTTTATTGTAAATAGTCGACATACGAGAAGACGAGCCACCTGATCGTAAGTGGCCATCGTCGCCCATGAACATTAGTAACACTAAATGCGTTGTCGGCCAGAAAATGAGAAGAAAGTGAGAAAGAAAGTACCAGCCGAGATATATAGAGAGAGAGTCATAACAGCTTCACCCAATATTTTTTTTGTCTCTTGCGTTATATGACGATAAAAAAATATTCTTCGAGAGAGATTTTGTCAAATGACTAATGATAATCGTTTCTTGCCTGGTGACCTGTTTGACTTCATTTAGCAGTTAACGATGCAATATAAAAGCTCAAAATTTATGGTTTGGAAAAAGGAAAGGCGACAACACATGAAGGTATAATTTGTCTTACAAGACAGTCGATCCCAATTCCTAAATGATCAGTCCGCTATTGCTATGCATAGCATCAAATCCCCTCATGATGCGATATCTATCATATCTACATCAAAAATTCATTAATATAGAAAAGCATCCAACCATCCATTTGTCTACGTTAAAGAAATATTCCATTAATATTTTATTATTTACTAAAAGATGAAAAGAATCAAGCAAGCAGTAAGAAGATTATGATAAGGCTTAATAAGTTATAATCATACTTGAGACTACTTATTCAGCTCTTCATTAACTTAAGATAACTCCCTCAAATACCCTAATTTCAAACTCAGCTGACGCGCGCAAAGTTAGCGGGGGTTTCAATGAAAATTTATTAGTCCAACAACTATTTGTCAAAATTGTCCCAAAGGGGTCAAACTGGAATTTCACCGAGTATCAAATTGAACGGCCAATTTATTTAAAGGACCAGCGAACTGTTAGGCCCTTGAAATAATCTGAATTTTGGGCGTCAAACTTTTAAATTAAAATACGTTCGTAATGATGTTCAGAATTGTTGAGGCGTTAATGCTCTTTACATCTCCATTTCCCAGAAATGAACATTCCATTCAATTCAACTTTGATGTATGTTATCCATTTGTTTTACCCGTTAACAACTCCGCTTCCATTTGTTTCGTTATAACTAACAAGCCCTATATCATTCTACACAAAAGCTAACGCAATAAACTAACGAAATATCTAAATATATTTTAAACCCACAACTGTAATGTAAGAACATTTCCGCTTCCCCCACACATTCTCTATAATTCTTTTCAGTTGCTCGAACATGTACGACTTGACACAACAAACTGTTGCCTGCATTTTATTTTTCAAATAGGCGTCCGCTGCCAAGTGTTCCAAGGCGGGCTGTTTCGCGGTCTACCAACTTGGCCGTATCGACGGTGACTTTAAAAACTGCGATGCTTTTAATACAAAGCTCGCTTAAGAAGCTTAGTGTCGCTAAAAATGCTCGTATTTCAAAGTTATTCGTATGAAATAAATAGTAAATGAATTGATAAAACTAAATAACAAATGCTTTGACATTTCAATAAGTATACCAGAAAACCTTGTCTCGTGGAAAGCCAGTCAAATGCACCGTGAAAATGTTTCATTCAAAGTGAGAGCAGGAAAAACGTACGTAACTGAATAAATATACGAGTATGTTATCACATACTCGTACATTTATCGATGTACCTATTCTAAATTTAGTCACAAATATCAGAATTTAATCTGTAAATACAAAATTAATTTAACCTATCACTGTGGAGCAGATCAGTAAACTAATATACTAATACTAAGCGGGCTTCAGGTCTAACTTTAATAATGTATATAGAACACTTGTTTCATGTGACTTGAAGAACGCTCGCTTCTAGCCAACTTTCTTGTTTGCTTACAGCTATTCTATTCCTTCCTCCTTTTTAAATGCGACATTTTGCATGTCGGTTACAATCGAGGTGGTCTGTTTTAAAAGCAAACCGTTTGGGACTTTCTCAAATAGAAGCTTATTGCCTTCGAACGTTGGATTGTTCTTTTAGCGTAGTTCCATCGGGAACGGTTCGACGATGTCTATTCCCAATATTATAATGGACTCGAACTCGCCGAAAAGTAGCAGCTACCTAAAAGGCAATAAGCGTAAACAAGAGTCGGGTAAAGTTCGTTTGGAAAGAGGTTCACAATATTCAAAACAGGGGGAGGTTTAATGATATTCATGAATGTTAAAGCGAAGCTCCGTTGTGAAATGTCGCTTAGACTTGTAAGTTACAAAACAATGACACTAACTTAAGCCCGGGATGTAAAGCCGGTGCTATCTTCA
Organism: Agathymus mariae mariae; assembly: GCA_018251895.1. Classification (NCBI taxonomy): domain Eukaryota; kingdom Metazoa; phylum Arthropoda; class Insecta; order Lepidoptera; family Hesperiidae; genus Agathymus; species Agathymus mariae. The sequence goes on from DWPT01008675.1 coordinate 8,532, forward strand.
TTTGATGGCGTACATAAACAACAGGCTGCCTTTATTACCGCGCCGCAATTTTGTATTATATTTAGAAGTTTTCAACTCTCAAAACTTTGATTCAAGCAGACGGTTGTAACGAAGTATCACCTTATGAAGTGAGATTCCATCTAAGCATTATCCCAAATTCACTTAAATTTTGAGCTAACGAGACAGCTCCAAGAATTCTTATCGTCCTCATCCAGATCTGTCCAAAACTTTAAGGAAATAAGTGAATGTTAAAGAAAGCCAAACAAATTCGCGGATCAACTTATAAGACTTCCGGAAACGAGTCTACAGACTAACAGCTTTAAGGGAATATCCTTTACCAAAATAAGAAATAAAAGCATAAATGTGTTACTTAAACTCGAAATGAAATGACGTCCAGTTCGCAAACGGAAAGAGAATAAATTAAAAGTAAGAATTCGGTCCATTGTTGTTTTTGCACTTCGCCTTTTTGTGTGTATTTTTCATAAAAAATACTTAAATGTGTTAGGTTGGAGATAAAAATGGACGTACTCGTAACGCTTGAGGATGGTGGAATGATAATAAGTTTTACGTCTGTCTACATCTTATTTCGCTTTAGTATTGCTCTCGTCGGTGAGAGATAGAACAACGGTTTCAAAATAAATATTAGATTTTTTTTAACAAGACCTTCACGTCAAACCCTAATTTTGAGGCAGCGAGCCTATTTCTCTTGTCCACTCCGCTAACAAACGGTACAGTGATAAATTCTTTAGACTGGGAGAAGAATGACATTCTGATCCCAGCTCATATTTCATAATTTACAACCGAGCCAGCTCAATGTTTTAACCCGGCTACATTGTAGGTACATGTCGTTATCTCGACGTACACCCGGCAAACGTTCTTCCCGACCTTTAAAAGGTAGCGCATTAATAACAAGTCTAGACTCGCATGATAGTCCAGATTTCACTGGCAATTTTATTTTCCCTCCATGCAAATATTCGTCGTTTGCAGATACATCATCTTGGTAAGTGGAAACTATGTTTACGTTGAGGTCTCAGATGCTCTTATTTTAATTTACAACTGTAAAAACATTGATTTCGGAGCTTTCAAATTTTTTCGCAGTCAGCGAAAGCTTCTTTTCTTTTGATAGCAACGATCACCAAACATCAAAAGTTTCTCAAGTTGATAATAATGATAAACAAATTAAGGTACCAATACAAAAAGTTAATATAAGTAAATAATAATATGGAATAAAATTCGTAGTAAAACGAAGATAAACATTACCTCATTAATTATTATTATTATTACTGAACGTAGTATTTTATTTGCATTTAAACATACTACAGCATTACAATTAGTCAAAACTTTTCGGTCACTGAATATTAAAAATACTGGTGACCTGTGGGGAATGTCTGTTAGAACTATAAATAATGTAATTGATGTCATTGCCCCCCGTCTAACTCTAATCTATAATAAGTGTGTTGACTTAGGTACTTTTCCGGATCTAATGAAATTTAGCAAAGTCATTCCGCTCTTTAAATCCGGTGATAAATCAGATTGTAA
>DWPT01008676.1:0-10070 GCA_018251895.1 Agathymus mariae mariae
AAATTAACACAATATTAATTTTAAAATTAATATTTTTTACGATTTTTTAAATTAGTAAAATTTTATCTTTAAAAGCATATGAAATCCATTATTGACGCTCGTGTAAGCCGCTGAACTTTTGACCGACTTCAAAAAACCGGAGGAGATTCGATGTTCGTGTGTTTGAATTTTTTTGTCTATCCAGTACAGCTCCGTTGTTTATGAACCGATTTTGATTATATTTTTTTTCAGTCTATAAGAATGGCTCGGAGTTAGTCTCTTTTAATTATGGTGAGGATATAGTGATGAGTTTTGAAGCTAAGGAGACCGAAAGTTCAATAATGTTGTAAAATATTATATTGCAACATAGTGGCAGCACCCTAAGAAGACTTTTGGCTGGAAAAAGTAACTTTGGTATGACCCGGATCATAATTTATTATCATGTTAAATTACTATAAAATCGGATCATCCATTTTTGAGTTATTGAGTAATATACAATCAGACAAAAATGCTAGAAAGTGTTGTGTTCAGGGTCTATAATCACGTAACTAAAAACATGTAACAACTATTTTATATATTATATAACAACTAAAAACGGAAATAATAGGAAATCTGGCTCGAAGGACCTGGGAGTGTTGGATAAAGAAAGGGTTGAAGAGATACCTGGTTCGACTATTCCCGCGTATGAGTGTAGGGTTCGAGCGCGTTCTTAAAAAATCCTTCATATGTTGATTTTGCTTTCTCAATATACGTATGCCGCTTACAGTATACGGGAACATGATATTGTTTCTTATTTTAGCATAGTTTTACGTATTTGCAACGTAGAAGCCGAATTTTTGTTATAACCCTCAGGTATTGGATATTAGATGGTGGATGCAGGTAGGGAATGGAAGCGTTCGGAAATTATCTATCAAACTATATACGGATTTTTCCATTGTTAATACTTTATTATATGTGTTGTGATTATTGTACGTATCTGTGGACCATTAGTCCGAGATACCTACCGTAAATAATTCTTCATGTCATTTGTCAAAGTCGTTTAGTGGTGGATGTCAAAGTTGTTCTTAATTTTTCAATGTTTTCATGACAGGTGAAGTCTGATATAATGTATAAATCCAATAATTATTCACATACATAATTAAAATCTGAGTGTGATGTAAATAAAAGTATACACTTTATCGACGCTCTTCAAATCAGATTAATATACACGTCTTTGTTGTTTTGTTAATCCTGTAAAATTATTAAGTGTTTACAATGCCAGCGTATACATGGTACTATATAGTTATAGTGTTGTTACAATATATTTTGTGATGATAAATATGAAGTTACTAAAATCTAGTACAAATTTATTTCTAGGAATTCTATTAAAAATCCAAAACGATATGATTATTACTTACCCAGTATAGAAGTATGTACCCACCCATTAAAGTCTGAGGTTCCTAACATGGTAAGTGATAAAAGTGAAAATGATATTAGACCAATATAGCGTTTTTTAATAGAAAGCCGAACTTCTTACCATTCCAAAGATTCACTGTGCGGGTGCCGGGTCTAATGTGTGGCAGAGGGAAAATCTCCGAGCAATAGCCAGGACTTGCGACATAGGTGGAGATTCAAGGGAGCCCCTTTGTGATGCTTATCCACGCTCACCTTCAATGCTTGTATTGCCCCTCCGCCTACCTATCATATCATATCTGAAAGGAACTTGTTAGTGCAGTTTTGCATACTTATTCTTAAATGGAACTTACTGCACTTCTCATCAGGCCATGTTCTTTATGTAGGTTATAGGGAGATTTTCTTGGTGTACTTGTTGCCCCCACTTCTACCGCATATAGCCTCATATAACCTCAGCCATTTTTGGTTAAGTCAATAATTAAGTTACTAGTTTTTATTCATTTTTATAGTTTATATGTCCTATTCTTGATAGTTCTACAAATTAACACAAGAAATAGTTGTTGCAGAATACAACTTTAAAGAATGGAAAAAAAGAATAATTTTAACCCCATTTCAGAAAATAAGTTCAAATAAAAAGTTTGTTGAGAGCCTTCAAAAATGGAGTTCACCTTTTGAAGAGCTAGATCCATTATTGAGATTTGAGCAAATGAATTTTGAGGAGGTCAGTATCATAATTAATTGTTGAGTTAAGAATGATTTTATATAAAATGACCCTTTTTTAACTATCATTGCAGGAGATGGTTCCAGTGGAAGTAGGCCATGATTTGGTAAACTATTTAAAGGCTTGGAATTCAAAACGCACATTAATACTTAACAAATATACAACTGGGGAGAAATTAACTATTATTAGCAGTTTTTTACCAGGAGGGGAGAAAAGTATGTTAATACATAACTTTACAAAAGATAATTTATTATTACTACATATATGTATCACTTCTAATATCTTTCTTTTTTGTTTTATTTTTTTATTGTTTTAAGTTAGTTCATTTTCAGCTTTAATCAGGCAAGTTTCTAATTTAAATGAGAAAGTTAAACATAGATTAGAGCAATTGGATGATTTTGACGAGTCTGCTGTTAGAAAAACAATGGGGCTTAGTCAGCAGGAGTTTGTTACAAAAATTCATATGCTTGGTGATGAAATAAAAAAGGTATCATGAACAATTTTTATTTATTTGGCTACCACCATTGACTCTGGATATGTATTCATTATGTAAAGATGCAACCAACATAAAGCAATAGATGTTGCTATGATCTAAAACACCTGCTAGTGTCGCAGCTTAGAATATTAACAAATTTAAGAAGAGATGTTGAATGCAGAAAATAACAATTTCAAATAAAATTAGGATATAGGTACGACTATTGCATTACAGGCCTGGGATACAGAACAAAGAGTGAGAGCATTTAAAATTGGTATACAGTGTTCAAAGTTATTGTCTGATATAAATGTGATGCAGTTTTATCCAAGCAAGTTTGTTCTAATCAGTGATATATTAGACAATTTTGGTAACTTGGTGTATGATCGTTTGAAGAAGAAAAGTTTTGGGTAAGTTGTTGACACTTAAAACAATCATAACTGCTTCTATGATATGATTCATAAGTTTATGTTCATAGATGCTTATATATTATTTTATATGAGTAAGCTCATTAAGTTTCAGAAAGACAACAGCTATGTACAATCTCTACTCCATAGTTCATGTACCATAGTGTCAGATAAGTTACATAACACATATATACATACATAGTATATAACATGTTACTTAACTTAGATTACAACTTAATATTGATCACAATTGTTTTCTATGAAACTATGTTTATGGTAAGACTAAAGCTCAGAACTACAAATCCTTATTATCATATTGTCAACCCAACCAATTATTACCTTTTATTTTAAATATTGTGACCGAGTTACATATAATAATTTTATAATTTAATATTCCTTAACTGATACAGGAGTATGGAAATTAAAAGTATTCAGGATATAGACCCAAAACTGGTTCCAGAAACAGCGAAGGAAACTTGCCAGAATTGGATGTTCAAAATGGCATCAATCAGGGAGTTACTCCCACGGCTGTACATGGAGATGTCATTACTTAAATGTTATGTGTTTATATCGAAAGAAGAAATTGAACCAACTATTGCCAGACTTGCAGTAATGATCAGGGGAATTGGAAACCCGCTGGTTGCTATTTACTTACGGGTCTATTTGTGTAACATTGCATCTAAAATGTTAGGCAAGGAAAGTGGAAAGTATTTTTACATGAATCTAAAAGAATTTTTGGATGAATATCAACAGGTAATTTTAGTTTCCAGTTAGGTTTATTTTTTGAAATTTATAGGTATGTATAATTGAATTATAGAATGTATATTTTTTATGTTAACAGCTGGAAAGTATTTTAATCTATTTTAATTGTACTTGTTGCTTAGGAGTGACTCAGATAATTCTTCATGTCATATTTTATTTTAATTGTAGGTCTTTCATCCCATGCTAATAAAAAAATATGCTGCACAGCTTTTGACTCTTGATCAGTATTTGAGTCTATATGTACCAGCACTAGATTGGCTGCTTTACGGCACTTTGAATACCGCCAAGTGTAAAATAACCCTTTTAGAAGATTTTTTGGCAAAATGCGAGCAAATGGAGAATAAGTGAGTGATATTTATTTTTAACCAGTTAGACGGGATTTGGCCTGTAATTACCCATTGAGACTGTACAAGCAAGCAGGATAGGCAGTTGTTTGTATATTACAAGTACATATTTACCCTGTCTACGGATGGAAAACAAGAACTTTTATCTTAAAAACAGGCGCTACCAGCTAAAAAAATATTAGGGTGTTGATTTGAAACAATTTTTTTAGGTGTATAAAAAAGTTTTTATTTATCATTAATATTTTACATAATTGATAACCATGTAGCAGTCACATTTTACAAAGCTCTTGGCAATTGAAGTTTTCTCGTTAGTTTAGGTTATGACCTATAATTGGAAATCTATGCATTTCCAAGAGGACTGGTACCGCCCCACTTGTGAGCGCTGGAACTTTACGTGAGTGCTGTAGCGGGTCTAAAGCCCAATGCGGGGTGTTACGACAGTCAGGGCGCGGTCGCGGCGTACCTATTTATTTAGAAATTTAACATATTACTATACTTTTATTTTCATGAAAAACATTTTACCTGTCGTCTAAGAACAGTGACAGATTATTTGGGCAACTGTGTAGTGAAAATGATGCAGACTATAATACATCTTGCTGCTACACACAGAAGTACGGTGGCTCTCGAAAGGTGTTTGTCTGAATCGCTTTTTCAATCTATTTGACTCAATACGGGATTTCTCTGAAAACAGAGACAATGAACTGCGCGGAAACTTGATTGCCTCCGAAAGTGAAGTGAGATCGCTCATGTGATAGAACTTTTAAAATATTTAATGACGTTTATTTACAACTCTAATATGATGAGTTTAATAAAAATAAAAAACGTCATAGCTACATAACTGCTTTTGTGGGGAAACTTCTTCGTAGAACTCACAACTAATGAAGAATTAAAAGTAAAATTTAGAATTGGATACTACAAGGTCTTAAAAAATCAATATCATCTCCACCCTGGATTGTGGGGAATAATACAGAAATTTTTAATTGTGTTTCCTTCATTATATTTTGCTGACCGTGGGTTTAGTGCAGTAGCTAATTTACCGATTTAGGAAATGAATAGACTTCAGATCACTGTACTATGCACAGTGATCTGATGTCGATTTGCGACCGATGTTAACTAAATTGAAACCCGACGTTAACCAATTGTTAAAATTCCACCAGCCCCTAACGCCTCATTGATATTTATCTTACTTGTTGAATTTTGATTTTTTGTTATATTTTTACTAATTGTGATTAATCGTCTTGTCTTTGCTTTGGTGCAGTGCCTCAGTGCTCCAGATTTGTGTATTTTTAAATAATTAATAATCATGACCCTCAGCCACGACCACGATTAGCACGATTACAGAGAGAGAGAGAGCGCTAATTAATATTTGATTTGTGACTATTAATGTATAATAGACAGACATATAAAATTTACTTTTATGTAAAGGGGTCATTGGATGGCATTGGCGTGGCATGGGCGTACGCAAATATGACATCACGAACACCCATGACCCGAGAACAAACATTTATCTGTCACACATATCTGCCCCGGCCGAGCATCGAACCCGGGACCCCTCGCTCGGCAGGCAGCGTCACTACCAACTGGGCTACTGGGTCGTCAACGGACGGGACGTCAATATGTGCGTATGGTGTAAATCATCACATATAAATATAACATTACTTACACATCATTCTCTTTGCAGTGAACTATTTTTGTGCTGTGTCGTATCGTCATTCGATTCGGAGAGTGTCATAAAAAAGTCAACGGAGATTTTGGGGATGATTCAAAAGTCTGCAGATAAAATGGGTAAAGAATATATATCGCTTGTTTCATTGTGCTTCTCATCGCTCACCTTATTATGTATCGATAAATGATTATTTAATTAATATAATGTTCCAATGACCAATGAAGCCGTGTTTGTAGTAATGTTAAACCACGTGCTTGGATCTCTCGGGGAACACCTGTGCAGTGCGAATAGTTATCTCCAGTTACCATCGGAGTCGTTGAGTCAGACGTGGTGGAAGATTGCCAGCAACATGCCGTCTACCGCTGAATTTCTCCAAGTACTGGAGCCCTGGCTGCAATTTATTTGTACACAACTATCAGTAGGTTTGCTTTTATGTTTTTTTTGAAAATTTGTTGTGCTGTGTACGTCTATGATAATTCAGACTTATTAACGTTTCACATTTTGTAGAGTCAACATATCAACATAATTTGTTGTGCTGTGTACGTCTATGATAATTCAGACTTATTAACGTTCCACATTTTGTAGAGTCAACATATCAACATAATTTTGCGAGGAACAATTCGTTACTTAATTAAATGCCGCAAACCCGTCGACGACTTCTCCGGACAGATACAGGCTGTTGTTAAAAGGATGCTTAAATCGATCCCCGATGTGGAGGAGTTATTTCTGATGGTATGATCACGAAACACAATATTATATTTGACACTAATCAAACAACCATGACGCCTCATTTGTTATCTTAATGTGTGCGAGGGAAAGGGAATATTAAAAGTCGTCTCTAGCGTCGTATCCAACAACCCTCAGTGTGATTAATGTTGGCTATTAATATTGAGGAGTGACGAGTCATATCACCGCTATATTGTCAATTATACTACTATTGTATATAAGTCGGTTACAGGTGTTTATCGAGTTCCAATGGCCTTTTAACGCTACACGGTGCGCCCCAGTTGATTTTTCCATTATAATATTGTGTATAAAAATGTATGATTGCAAGGATGCATTTATGCCGCTAGTAGAATTGGTACAAGGGTCGCACGCTTGCACGGCGATGGCAAAGAGCGTCTTGTCGGTGTTCTTCGAGCGGTACGGCGCCGTACATATTGAGGATCACATAGTCATCTCGAGCCTCATGCGTCTGTGCTGCATCCTGCACGACTCTATCAAGTGAGCAATAGCGTCTATTAAATATCAGCCATGTAAAATATGTCTTGGAGCTTAGCGGTGACTTTACGCTTTTCCAAAGGACAGAAGTGCTCATGAAATTGTATCACTAATTATTACTCTTATATTAAATTTATTATTATCTTTTTTGCTAATAATCTCTTTGTTGCGTTTTTCTACGTAGTTGTTTGATTGTCGATCGCTACTTGGATGTTTGGTCTCCCGGGTAGTTCTGACTGTCCTATATGTCTGTGCTGTATATTTTAAAAGCCTAGAACATACGTATTATTTATCATACAAATGTCAGTAGCGAGCGGCAGTCGAACTAGGGACCGTTCGTTCGGCAAGCAGGACCACTACGAATCTTGCAATGAGGTTAAAAATAATGTGTGTTCATTTATACATTGTCCAGCGCCGTTACAGTCGAGGATGAGACCAAATTGTGTGCTGATCTGATAAACAAATTTGTACAAGCCGTCAAATATCACGATGATCCAGAACAGCAGTTGACTTTCTATGTGGAATGCCGGTCTGCCTTCATCAAACTGGATTCAGTTCTCGTCTCCTTGGTGCATGTAAGTGCATATAAATTTTATTAATGCTATCGAATTCTAAAACTCCATCTCCTGAAAGATCGCCAAATCATTTTGTCGGGAATCCAAAGTCCGTATTTGGAATTTTTTTTTTTATATTATCGTAGGTGTTCAACATTATATCCTTAAGGGCTATTGAAGATCTCTGTCACTTAAAGCTCCGTCGGTGGTCATCCGGCACATATATCTGGGATCACGTGTGAACGGACCAGAGCTTTTGCTTTGCGATTCTCAAATGGCCGCTCTGACCAGATCCAGAAGTATTTTCACTTTGTATTTTCTGTAAGTCGCAGTAGCTTCAACTCTGGTCGCTCCCAAATGCTCCCCGGAACCCGTGCAATGAGTAAATTTGCCCACTTATATTATCTTTTAAATTAAGCCGCTGGTTTGGTTGGAAGAAGCGCTAGTTGCAAATACGTCATTACATATCATTACCCTACGAAGGTGTACCGCTGGTCCGGTCCGGAGGTTGTCTAGCGCTTGTTGAAAATATTTAATTATTGCACAGACCATTCCCCTACGAAGGAGCCAAGGTATTTTAAATGCGAGGTAAATATATACGCGCCGTAGTAGTTCGTGAATATACCGCGGATGGTGTGGAGCTTCGTCACCGTCACCGTATCCGATAACTAAGTTCCGAATAGTTTCGGATGGAGACAGAGTCTAAAGTAAACACGTTATGATAGGCTCACGCTTGTCGAGCCGAAACATTAGTCGCGTCGTTCTCATTTCAGACAATTTTTATTATTTAATTTTTAAGGCTATTGATTTTTTTGTGATTATAATACATAGAAGGCTTTGATTCGAACAAAGTCTAGCTTTTTCCAAGTCGTAAATCATCTAATATCCGTAACCGAAGTTATCCGAAACAATAGGATCATCTGAAATAGTTTCATATACGTATTCGGATCCGAAATGTCATATATGAAATATCCCTAGTTGTCGCGGGCGGTGGAGGATTGCGACGCGCGTGCGCGACTTACTATTTCGTGCGCGCTCACATGTGCGCACCTCTGTCTACATGCGTTTTAAAGGCACATGCGCATTGGTAGGCTGTGAACACACTGTCGGTGGTCGCGGGTGGTGGGGGGTTGAGGCGCGCGTGCGCGGCCTACTGCTTCGTGACGGTGCCGTCGCTGCGGTGTGCGCTCACCCGTGCGCACCTCTATCTTCTCTCCGGACAGACCGCGCTACTCAACCACTGCATTGGACAAGGTACAGTTCTCACCTAACTCGAGAGCCGCTCTGATTTATGTAATGTATGTAATAAGTAAGTAAGTAAATAACACAGTGCATGTAATTAATCACTTTTACAGAGTGTTCTTTTAACACATGATATCACGATACAATGTACAAAATTAAAAATGTATTAAAATTCCTTAGTCCATACCACGACTGTTTCTTGATTACTTGTACTGATAATTTGGATGTTTTGTAGCTGAAGCGAATTTTAAGGCTCTAGTCGGTTTGATGCCCGACATCCCTCACTATATTCAAGAGGACGGTCAAAATAAACCAACGCACGACAGAGTTCTCGGACTGGTCAGCAATTTTTTATCGACGCTCTTGATTCTTCCTGTGAGTTTGTATAATCATTAAATAACATCGTTCTAATTATCATAACAAGGTTGCATGGTGGGCGGTGTTATGATAGTGACATGGCACATGTGATATGGAAGTTTAACACGTAATAAACTTTTATAATAATTTAATGGAACCAACTGCTGGGTGAAGTCTTCGTAGTAGATAAATTTTATCGACATCACTCCAGGGTTAGTTTGATGCGTTTGGATTATTGTAGTCGATATAACATGAAGACCGGGTGAAGACGTTTAATACCTAATCCACTGCACCTACGATGAACGTAGTGAATCACTGAGCGCGTCAGCTCCATTAAAAACTATATGGTATACAAAAATCTGATGTTATTAAGAATGTCTATGTGGTATTTTCGTGACATAATTTAATTCCAGGACAACTTGGAGAGCAACTGTAAAGCTTATGTTCTTAGTGGTTTTATAAAAACAATGGAACGGATCAGTTGGAAAAAAACTGACCCCCTGTATTATACGTCACTGCTTCACTGTTTAGATCTGCTCTGCGAAATGACTCAAGATAATTATGCTTATCATATCGAAGGAGGTATGGTTAAATTAACCTGCGTATTTTAGTTTTATCGTTGATTTTAATTCAATGTGCATTGGACAATGGGTTAGTCCGCTCAGTAATCATTTCAGATAACCAATCTAATATTTGTTACTAATAACATACCTTCGGACATAGTCTTAATACGTGAATACGTCTACGTCTTTAATTCTGCGTCTAGAAATTAGTCTTCATTTGGTTGAACTGAATGATAGTAAGTTAGGTTTTTTTTATGGTAATAGCCGACAAACGAGCAGACGAGACACCTGATGGTAAGTGGTCATCGTCGAACATGGACATCAGCAAGACCAAAGGTATCACTGATGCGTTGTCGGCCAGGAAATGAGAAGAAGGTAAAAAAGAAAAAG
>DWPT01008677.1:0-10069 GCA_018251895.1 Agathymus mariae mariae
GCTTCTGTCGCCTCTTACGACACCCTGTTCTGCCAGCGTGGGATTGGGGGGAGTATTCTAGGCCGCCCCAACACGGCCATTTGATTACATTGGTATAGTAAAGCCTCGAACGATCGAAAATATGCAACACAATTGTAACGTACTGTATGTAAAAAACTTGTACATCATCTTCATCATTAAATGAACACACACATAAAACATGATAAATGCAGTGATTGCTTAGTGATTAGAACGTAGATCACCCGCACGGGTGATGTAAGTTCGAGTTTGCGAATGTACGTATTATAAATTCATTATAACTCGCTTCGGTGAAAGAAAATATCGTAAGGAAACCTACACACTAAAGAGTTCTCCACGATGTTCTCAAAGGTATTTGAAGCTCGCTGACGCGCACTTGGTCAACGTGACAGACTATGGCCTTAACCTCTTTCACTGTAAGAAGATATCCGAACCCAGCAATCATAGAAAACATTCACAAAGGTTGTTAAAAAATGTATACACAAGTCTTGGAAAACAAATGAGTACGTAACGGCGTGCTGGTCCAGTTTCTCGCAACAATTACTGTAAAACATTTCTGGACAACATAAACATCTGGACACTGTAAACAGACAATTTATTTAATATATTTTGCACTTGCATATTTTAATTAACATTAGAATATAAATTCTTGTACAGTGAATATTGTACTCGTTGTTTTTGTGCAAATAATTCGTATCGCGCGGCCGAGAACCACGTGTTTGTGTGAGAGATCTAAGTTGTCTAATTAACTACAAATGTCGCATCACGCGTGTGAATCGGTCAAGCGACTTAACTCCCGGCGTGTACGTGAATGTTTGTTTATACGCGACGAAGTCAAAAGAAAGTACGTTTACATTTTAGCGACACGTCACGTTTGTAGACACGTTATTTGATATATTTTTTATTAATGCAATTACTGTATTCGAAATAGTATTAAAACTATTAAAATTTAATTAAGTAGAAGTCTGATAATCCGTTTTACAACATCGTGGCGGATTAGTAGTGAAGTAGGTTGTGAACGGAGTGTCCCTGTAGCTCGGGACCAGAGTAGGGCTACGGTATCGCCTGCCTGTCGTAATAGACGACTAAAAGTGGGCTTCCGGGGTTGTGGGCGGCTAGGATTGGAGATAGAACCGTCCAGTCAGCGGCCCCGGGCAGGACGACGGTATACGTGGCCGCGTATCGCCGTAAACATTAGAAGGTGGGAGATGAGCGAAGTCTCATCAAGAGCAGAGCCCGGCGGGGCACGCACTCAGGACTCCGGTTGCGTTCCATTGGAGATCCCGGAGTCCTATACATAGTGCTACTGTACATAATAATTGATGAATAAACGTAAAAATTACCTATAACATTTTATTTCTATTCAAGTAATATCATGTAGAGTCAAATTTAAATCGCAAGGAACTAACGAGGAAAGCGACATTAGGTTATGTACGTGCATACATAATACAATGACACAAGAGTAATCGGGCAAGGTTTTCCGAGCGCAGTTCGCAAGTCACGACGCGTGTCGCTCTACATCATCCTGGTAAACTGAATGGTTTATGTTCTGTTCGTATTTATATGTAATTAATTACATTTATACCATATTTATGTGTTTCGCTCTGTCTGTAAAGCTAATTTTATATAGTTAAGTAATGAAATATATTGTTTAAGGTTCACATTTGTAAACGGCCTCGCCTTAAAATACTGAGATACATGACGGTCGCGTTACCTTTTCAAATCTCTATAGTCGAAATGGAATATAGATGTGAGTGACACAATCACCAACGATTTGGCTGGCAACGCCTCTTGCAAACCCGCAAGTGGTTGACGCGAAATGTCAAGAATGGAGTACGCGGAACACGGTGACAGCGGTCGTCTCACGCCGCCGGCGGCGACGAGCGGCGGGAGGCCTTCTGCCGCCTACCACACCGCACACACGCGGTGGCCCTCGAATCAATTTATTTAAACTTAACCTACTGATCATGACACACATTCGACGATTACGCACGCGCCGCGCCGCACAGGATCGTTTCGTACACAAAATTTTTGACGAATCCTGCTCCTCCCCACAGATCGGGTATTTTCGGAAATGGGTCATAGTAGGCCGCTCAATTTTTCTGAACATTTATAAAGCCAACATTACATAAATACTGTAAATCACAGTCAGCTATATTACTTTAGTTGACGACGCAACACGCCGAAGCTGCCCCAGTTTTGTATTCTAAAACTCGGCTCGATGTAATCTCATTGTTTATAATACACGACAATAGAGCCTAGTTACCCGAAATGAGTCGCTGATACGTTTTGTTGAACGAGTGAACAAATGTATTTAATAACGTTCAAATTGATTCGGCGAAGGCGGAAAGAGCGGACGCCAGATAGAGGCAAGGCTATCCGTCAAGGTCCACGAAAAACTATGATTGAGGCGATGTAGCCTTTATTGAGCCGTAATAGAGTAGGTTATCGAAAGCATGGGCGACTTTTAGTGCAAGACAATAAGTCGGTGTTTTAAATGCAGTATTTTTCAGTAATAGGTAGAGATCAAGGTTGCTAAATGTTGACGTGTCGAGTGTACTATAAGGTCGGCGCACACGCAACGCGATACTGGATTAGGACAGGTTGGAATACGTGACGCGCAATGCGACTACTATATGGAAACTTTACATAAATTGATATAAAACTACGTACACGTGCAACGGTCATTGTGAACTATCTCGCAATATATTGCTGCTATATCTACCAATATTATATAGTTCCTTGTACCGTTACGTGCTACCAATTTTGACAAGTTATTCGTTGCACGATGTACAGTTTTCCTTTTATGTTATAATAGCGATGTAATAGACAACTAATATTCATTTCTAGAATCCATAAACGTCGGGCGCGTTTCGTGATCGCATCGTGATATCAAAGTTGATGTTAACTTTGCATGTTAACTGGTTTAAACATGGCGCCAGCGCGATCTAAAATTGAATAGATAACTTAATTAGTTTTTTATGCGATATCTATTAATACCTGGTGTCGCAGTTTGTTATGTTTTTGTCGCCTTGTCGAGTTTCTGACTGCGACCACACGACGACGACGCACGATGGTACACGTCACACTAGCATCGTGAAGGTCTCAGTGAGTATCTTATCCAACGAATGATAAAATACAATTCACGTCGTTCTAAACATTTTAACAATATTATTAAATCAAAAAATATTTTCAAAATATACTTTTAAATTTACCCGAGCATTACACATAAAAAATAATCTATTTACACGGTAAATATAATTATAACAAATAAACTTAAAATAAATAAAACAACATCAATCATTAAAATAACTTAATAAATTGCATCTTCAAATAAGCTGCGTCTTAATTTAAATTTGCGAAATAAATTCCCAGAATGCTGGCGACGTTGCCGCGTTGGAATACTAAACTGAACTTTTCAAAGCAATCAGTGCCGGCCGTTCGACAATCCAACCAACCGCCTACAAATATGTATTAAAAAATGTTGCCTCTGATTCTCATGGTTATATAGTTTTGGCCGTATTGGACAATACTCCCCCCGATCCCACGCTAGCAGAACATGGTGTCGTAAGAGGCGACAGAAGCCAACCGGCTTGGTGGTGGGGCTTCGCGTAAGGATTATATAAGCAATATTATTATTAAGTCATTAAAATAATTACTGCTATTACTTTCCGTAAAGCCTGTCTGGTTAGCTACCACCCTCCTGCTCGAGCCAGATACCTTTGGTCTCGCCGATGTCCACGGGCGACTATGACCACTTACCATCAGGCGGCTCGTCTACTCGCTTGTCGGCTATTAACATAAATAAAAAAGTTTTAACGGTAAACGGCACAAATCATCAATCACCTCAATCCCTGAAAACAACAGTAACGAAGCAGCCGCTCTCTGAATCAATAACTGTTACTTGTATTTATGAATAACTTTAAACAAAGTTGACATATTGTTTTTTAAACACAACTGAATATTCACCCCGGCATACTTCTATATTGCCCTCTATGTAGGAGGAATTTTCAGCCGCTCTCCAGTCTAGAATCTAGTCGAATTAAGAATTTTCTATAACCATAATTTATATTAAATTACCAGCGGCCCGCGCCACCTCGTTCTGGTTGAACCATTCGTAGATATAACACAGGTACAGCCCATACAAATATCTCGATATTATCGAACGAAGTGAATATCATCACGACTCGAAACAAACATTTAGTTGCCCACCGCCGCACTATGCGTTCGATGAAAATCCATTACGGGCCGGTGACATTAGTAGTAAGTCATATTTCACAGTCTCTTTGGTTGAAATGACAAGATCATCTGGCGTATTCAGGAATTACAGCGTGTACTTAATGTTGCTCTTTACCCAAATACGATAACACGAGGCGCCGCATCGCTCTAATTAAGTGGCTCGTAAAGCGGCGATGTAAATACGGATCAAGTGCAAAAAGACTATGTCAAGGATGACCCGAAACTGTTTTCATTACGAACTCAATTAATTCGAAACTGAGCACAGATAAATTGTGACGGTTGGGAACAACGAGTGTGGGAAACGAATATCATTATAATTCTCAATTATTTTACATAAATAACTTGTAAATAAATATATAGACACTGTACACGTAGGACTCGCATAGATTTGCACCCAACAGGCAGTGGTACAAATGCTCCAATTAGAATTATAACTTTTCTTTCCGTTGCACGATGGAGACCCTAGCCTAGAAATAACCTCTACTGTAACTTCTGTCTACATTCAAACTTGTAATAACTCGAAATATGGACCTTATTTATATGTATAACTAGCGGTGCGCCCCGAATTCAATCAGATTGAACAATTGAATATATACACATGATACCTATCGGAATAATATACCTTTCAATTGGTAAAATACTATTTCAAATATGTCTTCCCGGACAGCACAGACACAAGCTCACAAAAAGTGCACTCTTTTCCTGTATAGTCATTGTATAATTTAACAATCAGTAATGCGAGTTCTGTATTTTCTTAACTGTTAAAGATAAATATATATATATATATATACAGATATAACAGATATATATATCTCTGTTTATTTTTTCTTAGGCCTACCTACAAAATCAACGTGAAAACAAATCTAGAGAATTTTTTTAAAAGTCTGTCGGATCTATTTTTTTTTAATGTGAATAACCGACAACCGAGCTGACGAGCCACCTGATGGTAACTGGTTACCGACATCCTTGAATATCAGCGAGATCAAAGGTATCACTGATGCGTTGTCGACCAGGAAATCAGAAGGTAAGAAGGATAGTACTGGCTCTCAAGCTCCCAGCCGTAGCACGACGAGTCGTTTGGCGACTGACCGAAGCAGGAGGGTGGTAGCTAGTCAGGCACGCTACACAGAAAGATAATAATACCAGTAATAATACATATACTTAACAATAATACTGATAATGTAATCCTTACGCCAAGCCCTACCACCAAGCAGGCTGGCTTCTATAGCGTCTTACGACACTCTGTTCTGCCAGCATGGGATCGGGGGAGTATTGTAGGCCAATCCAATACGGCCAGTATTTACTGCGTTTACTGTAAAAACTGTAGTATGGCACGCAGCGAGAACATTGGCAATTGGAAGACAATATTATCCAAGATATATGCATATGGGCACGGGTGCGGGAACCTATTATCAAAGTGGGCCAAGGTGAAAGCAACAACACCACCGACACACGGTGACCCCTTAGATAGTTCTTATCGTACCACCTACCTAAAAACCCGCCGACAGGTATACTCAACTTACATTATGGTTTCTTACATAGTCCCTTAATCTCTCCGCGGCAATGGTGAATTATACGCATATATATTTATTATAATTATTACAAGGCGCCCGCCCGCAGCTTCGTTTTAGACGTTCCAATAGTTTCGAGTACTGTGTGAGGACGTTTCTCACGCCCGTTTTAACATCTATGATACTTAAAATCGCATCTTAGGTTGGGGCGGTGTTAGAAGTATATTTGTGTGTCGTATACTTAAAGATTGATCTGAACAATTCTTAAAATAAATGATTATTTCACAACATTAGATCAAAATACTACGATTCATAAATTTAAAAATATGCTGCGTCTATTTTAGATGACAAACTCGTCGTTCTCAAATTCAAATAAACCCCGTCGTTCATCTCCCCTATTAGTGGGATTGTGAAAAATTATTTCCTTAGAAATTATTTTGGTAACGACCGACAAACGAGCAGACGGGCCACCGAGTGGTCACTGGTCACTGCTGCATGGTCCTCTGCAATACAGGAAATCATTTTACCGACGACATTTTACCGGTCAAATGGAAGCAGAAGACGCGCTTATTATTGGTGCTCTAACCCTGTAACATTTCGCCCAAGAGGGATGATAACTACGCAGAAACACTTTACCACCGCGCAAGAGTACCGTCGAGATTCATCTAACTGAGCGGTACATGGTGCGTCATTCAGCAGGTGCACCCCGAGCTGGGAGAGTATTTATACATTTAATTATATGTAAAGATTCTCCCATCTCAACAATATACACATCACGATACAAAGATCATGTTGAAATTGAGTAATATTAACATTACGTAACAATGAAAACGTTGAAATCACTACTAAAGCAAAATACAATGACATTAATTGAGTAATGTAACAAAAATTTACGTGTGAATTGTTATCTCGGGGATCTGGCGATAAATTGTATTTCACTATGATTTCAACGTATTCATATCTATTTATTCCTAAATGATATCCAAAAACATATTTCGCTTCATCTGTTTTTTGATCAGTTTTTGGATCATTCAATCGTATCAAATTCTTATTCCAACGAACATATACAAACAGATGTACGAGCCAGATAATTATACATACAAGAGATACATAACAATTAGTTGTTATGATTATTTTGTTTGTGTAATACTTCCGTCGAGCTTTCGTGCACAACACGCGAGTACCTCCAGCAGACTTGTCCCGTTCCAGCACGACACGACATCGGTCCGGAGGTGCCGGCGGACGTTACTTATGTTATCTGCGATCCGTTTCATCGAATGTTTGGTGACTGCATAAATTTAAAAATACTTAAATAGTAATAGCATGAATAATATGACAAGGAATAAAATATATTCTTTATAATAATTTTATAAAGATTCTGTAAATAAATATGTTTTTTTATAATATTTTAAGCGTTAATGATGGCGTTCGGATCCTTTGTCCTTCAGGATTTTCAAGTCGTTATGTGTGTGAGGATGTTGCCTAATTGTTTCAAATTAAGTATCCCTTTGGATGAAGGTGATCAGGGGCAGAGGTAACCTACAACAGTTTCTCATACGTTCATACTTATCGATGTTTAAAATTAAACCAGAACATAGTGTACGAAACTATCGAGTTTCACTGGCGAAATCGAGACATAATCTCGTAAATTCTGCTCGCCTACTTTCTAATTGAGGCTATCAGCATTGATAATACGATATTTGGATATTGGCTTATATTTTACACAATGACGTCATATACATTCTATATAAGTGTTGTTGTGAAGATATTCGATTTAACCCTGTATAGTACATTTAACAGTGTTATATTGATATAGGAGGGTATAATGAACATTGGTCCGTGTAACACGTACAGATATATATATATATGTATACTTAATAGGTTCCAATGACACAAAGTAAATTAAATTACGTTTTGCAATTCCTAATTCAGTTTAATGTTCTTGCATTACGTAACTAACAAACTGGATCCTTAGCAACAATAAATGGTTTGCAAAATGACCGTCACTTCATTTATCACCGTGCACGTTGTCACCTTCAACATCCACCAGCCGCCGCCGCCGCCACAGCCCTGACCAAACGCCCAATCCATTATTTGTGAAAATGGTTTTATTTATGACGTATGGCTACATATGAGGATCTCTCACAACAAGTTTGTGTTTAATATTATATTTCAATTTTATTCTAGTTGGTGTCATTTAAGAGCTATGTGGACGTGGTGTGGACGTCTTCAAGGCAAGATATAATAAGCGTTCTAAAAATTTACTACCAAATATTTTATAAGAAAATAACACTTATAATTGTATATTTAATGATAACGAGAACTTTGATCACTAACAAACGTAGAATTAAATCTGACTGCATTATGTAGTTCATAAAAATACATTAAAAATCTAAACGAAGCTTAAATTAATTCTTATACCCACCGAAGTACTAACTCACACTAACCTGTGTAGAGCGTGGCATGGCAGCGACCGGCACCAGTTTTCTTGGTTGCACAATTTCTTTCCAAGATTTACACAACCCAATATAGTTGTATTCGTCAAGTCTAAACATAAATAAATTTCGACCCCAGTAAACGAAGTAATAAATAGGAAAGTGCTTTATCTACAAACATTGTTCCCCACCCGCCGGCAATTGAATATTTATAGCCATTTTATGTGGCACCGTAAAAAAGCTTTAAAAAGCAAGTTACATCCATTCGACGGGTTTACTAACAACCCTTTAAGAATTGACGTTAAAACAATCAGGGCGAGATGCCGGTACACGGTTAGTTTTAAAAATAAAATAAGTTTTGGGCAACGTGAAACAAAGTTCGTGCGTCTTTCAATTTGAAAGGTACAAATGATGATTTTGTTGGATAACAAACATGATATTCATGAGTCATAGAATTCAAAATATATAATAAAATTAAAAGTTTGTATTGAATTACTACAGATCCCATTGTCAGTATTCTGGTTACATAATTTTTATTGTAACAAATTATTAGTACTTACTTAGTTGTACATCGAGCTTATATTAACATCATTAAGTGCAATTAGTCCCCATACACTTGACATTATTATCGGGACACGAGCTCATAGATAGCGCACAGTCTTATCGACATGGGCGATATCAAAAATGATGAATCGAATAACGTTTAGGGTAATTTACTTATGTGATACTTGCGAACGACATGAAAATGTAAAGCTTTAAAAATAGTGCGTTAATCATTTGAAATTCAAAATCAGTTAATCATTTAGGTATTTGTAAGAATACTTGTGCACGTTGTGCTCGGTTCTACTACCGTATAACATGCCTAAACATTGAGAAGAAGAACCGACAGAAGAAACTCCTCAACAGCATGTTTGAAATTGACAAAATAAAAATTACATTATTAGTTTTAGCCCGCGCGCAATCGGTTGTGAAGTTCAATATATATCTTAGTATCCTTTACCTATGATGTTTATCCTTCAACACGTCGCTTGAAATTTTCAATAGGTAACTCGCGTATCAACCTTGGAACTGTATTGTAAAAACGAACACCGAGCCCCATAAAAGAACGCTGAACCTCTTGTGAGTATTAAAAGACTAGTATTATTTTTCTTTCCGTACATTTTTCATTTTTTTCGTATAAAAACTAAATCACTATGAGATGTGTAAGAAGATACAGTGGATATGAATAAACGAGGTATGGGTATCGTTATCTTTACTTGTATGTTTGACCACCAGAAAGTCTTTATAAATCACTCATACGTTTTTGATACGTTAAGTTGTCTATATTTTAGGTTGTCCTTGAAAAAAACATGTCACGAGAGTAACTAACATTCAACAAATGTTAGTCCAATAGATGACCCTTACAACCAACTAATGAGAGTTATTAAACTCTTAAAATTCTCCTTTCTTAAATTTTCGGTAGACGTTGTGTGTACGCAGAATTTAAAACAAGTAGGACCAAATTTAAATAATTTAAATATATTTCGAAAGGTGTTTGTTCGGCGGCATGATGACAAAATCTGTTAGAAGCTAAAATTGCGTATGTGCGTAATGTTGCTAAATATTTTGCCGAGACAATTAACTGATCATTATCTAGTTAGTAATATTATAAACCTATTTAAAGTTAACATTGCAGAATTAAATCTAGATAATATATTATATATATATTATTATAAAGAGAGAATGCAAATTTTGGAAATTTGTGTGTGTGCGGAAGATGAAAAATTATGAAAAATCTTAGAACTATTAAAACGTACCTTATATTTTGAACAAGGCTACATTAATAAATAATCTAAACCGTGTTGGAAGGAGCCGCTACGTACCTCC
>DWPT01008678.1:0-10069 GCA_018251895.1 Agathymus mariae mariae
CATTCATTAGTGAAATTTAAGTTATTTAAACCACAGTCGAAATTTTCTTCAATTCAATCCTTCAATAATCATTTACAAATCAATATACGAAAAAAAACTATTATTAGGGAACTATTCCCGCAATGGAACGTTTGTGCGCGCTAATCTCAGAATAGAATTTTACTAATGTATTGCAGTAAACCTCTCAATATTAAAAAGTATGCTTCATTTAAATTTGTCCATAACTAAACTAATATGTATATTTCTAAATCACAGAACGAGAAAAACTGAGTCTTAAAACAAATCAGGTGCTATTTCTAATAGTAAGGCGTAGTTTTTCTAAAGCAAAGCGAAAGCGTTCTAATAGTATAAAATATATAAACGTAATAATAACGCTGTAGAACGTCAAACTTGACAGTGACCCGTGGAATTTTAAACTTAGCAGTGAGCTTACTTTTAAGCTTTAAAGTATAAAATTTGACAATCAGTTTTTTGTTACTTTTACAATATTATTTTTTTTCTTCTTCTTCCTCGGCAGACAACCCATTTAGTGCTGTATTCGGTAATATTCGGTGATATTCGTGGGCGTCGGTGACCACATACTCTCCCGTCTGCTTGGTTCTCGGCTATTTACATAAAAAAGTCACGCTATGGAATGTCAAATTTCATATTAAATACATCGTAGACAGACACCCTAACTAAGTAAGTGATTATTTATCATATCACCCAATGAAATGATTAATTAGGTTACGTTTAACAAATTATAATGATTAACGAGACGACGACGAACGCTAATGATCAAGATGAACTAGGGTTACCGACAAAATTTGCAGAACGGTAAACTTCGTGAAAAAATTTGATGTTGGAATGCTTTAAAATATCGTGCTAATTTTACTGTCTCCAAATAATTAAATCAAATGTATCACATCGTTCAATACATTTAAGCTCCACGTGTGCTCTATGGCAGCGCCGAGTAAGTTCCACTTACTCGTCACTCACATGCAAACTCGTCACGGGAACGCCTCGCTGGTTTCCTATCCGAAACCCGACCTCCGCTAGAGTTGTCTGCCAGCCGTTTATTCACGGGCTTTGTAAAGGATAGATCACTTTACAGTCATAAAATTGAAGAATATGAATTTGTTTTAGATGATTTGTTATTTACATCAAGTATTAAACAATGGTTTTATTTCTGGCGTCGTCTTTTCAATAAAATTAATATTAACAAGTTTTTCAAGATGCACTTGATCGAATGCAACCGAATCAGTTATAGTCTAGTGGTTTCAACGTTAGTCTCCCGCATGCGAGACTCTAGTTCGAATCCTGCATGCCTCTAATTTTCCAAATTATGTGCGTATTGCAAATTAATCATCACTTGCTTCAGTAAAAGAAAACATTGTGAGGATACCTGGAAGTTCTACATAATGTTTGCAAATGTATGGGAAGTCTGCCAATCCGTACTTGATCAGCGTGATGAACTTATGTCATTAATACCCTTCATTATGAGAGGAATCACGAGCTTATTAGTGGAACAATTATGAGTTCCAACGAAGACGATAGTGAGAGATAGATACGTAATGAGGTTAATGTTTTCTATGAAACATTTGTATCATCTTCAAATTCCCTGTAAAGTTTTTATCAACAACAAACTTCCTGTAAAGCTTGTATCATTAACAAGTTTCCTCTAAAACCGTGTAATAGTATTCACTCCATCTGAGAAAACGCTCATTCTAACTCCATTAGTTATCGTTGTCGTGACGTGTTCAGAGAATTCTTTCTCCACTCGACTGCACTTACATTTGTAGCACATGCAGTAACACGAAAACTTGAAAAGTTTACTTCAAACAGTTTAATTTTATATTAATGTTGACGTTGAATCATGAGTTTTGCTCATTCGCCTGTTCAATTTATTTTTTCTCTTAATATTCTACTATACAAAGGTTCAGCTATGATCGGGTGCTTTGTAACCTCTTCCTAAGTTCGTATAATTGTTTGACTTGTGATAGAAATTTGACAGTAATTAATTATTTTTAAAGACTGTGACCAATGATAAGACTTAATTTGAGTGAAATCAATTAATTATAAGATATAATCGATATTCGGTTAATAGGAACGAGAACTTGTCATCCAAGTCAAGGCTCATGAAAAAAGCAGTCCATCTCATAATTCATTATTTTGTGAACCTAATATATCCTAGATAACATTAGCATCTATAATTATATCAACGGCGCCAGATGAACGGAAAGCACTTAACAGATTTCAATTGGGATTTGTAAATTTCCAATAGCAATTCGATATGCAGATATAGATATTATCAATAATACAGGCAGCACCATACATCAAAAATCAAACAGTTATAACTCGATGATTCCGTTGTTAGAGGCAAATTTGACAAATATGCTACCTTACATTCTTAATGACTATGTTCTACTCTGATTTGTCGACAGCTTAATTTATTGTATAACTTTCCATTGAATACGAAGAGTTTCCTTGAATTCGTGATTATTTTTAACGTGCAGCTTTAACGGATTACATACTAAAACAATTTGATCATTCCTCTCGTACGGAGTAGTAATACCTCTATTGAGTGTGATATTCAAATTATTACCAATATAAAGCTATAGATATTCATACTGCTTTGGTTATAATGAGAAATGTCATGAGAAAGCTCTTTCAACTCAATATCATTCATATGAATATTAATGCTTCATTGAGTATTAAGTGAGGGATATGGTTTCTGCTATGGATCCTCTCAAGAGGCATGGTTTTCTTCCCGTCGCAAACAAAGTTATGCTATCTAGCTACGTCACTTTTTGCTATCATTGACTAATTATGTTGCTACCGAGACATAACCGACATGAACCTTACAAACTTGAGCATCTCCAAAATATCTGCCTCAATTCCATATTTTTATTCGCAAATATGACCATATAATTTAAATATGACCATACAGATTTTGTATAATGTCAATTTCGGAAGTTATAAAATCAGTCTATACAAAAGTATCAATTTATATCGCAATTCAGTACTCAAAGCCAAAAATGTTGGACAATTATATGAATAATGTTGGTCACTTTAATTAGGATCTGGTTTTACGAACGTTATATTTAAGTTTGAGTTATTATTGATATGGCCGTTTTGTAATGAAACCATAACTTTAATTATCATATTTCAATCATCACTTCAACGAGGCGAAACGGAAGAAAAAGAACAATCAATCAGTTTATCTTTAATACCCTCGTATTATATTTTGGCACCCAACTTATGCATGACATTAGAAATTAACAATATTCCACTGGCTAATCACGAAATGATTCTAGCTATCCAAACTTTTTCCTTTTTTTTTTACATAAAAAAGTTAACCCTTGACGATAATCCCACCGAACTGTATATCTGGATTACCAATGATTCTCTTTTTTCTTCCTTAATTTCAGAGCTGACAGATGAAATTATGCAGCGCCAGCCCACAAATGTGACAACAGATGATGACACTAGCGTTTAAAACCGGTTCGCTGTTATATAAAACAGAAACTCAATTATATATCAATTAAACTTCCTTGTCAAATCGTTCAAACAAGAGTGTACATGCCACAAAGTAATTAGTCGCAGAGAATTCAACCAACCGTGAATTCCGACTACAGCAACCGAACCGTGTAACGACGCTCTCAAGTAATGATCAAGTAACTTCATCGATCTCATCTTTATTGTGAATCAAGCCGGAAAATGTATCATGAAATTCATACCAACATTATTATACACCACCAACCTTCGTTAATTGAATATTAAGCAATTCACGAAGTTAATGAGCAGCACATTTTTCATTGTTGTGACCCTTTCATTAATTTCTAAAAATTCTTGCACCTGCTGGAAACCTCTAATGGTGCTTTCCAAAATCATTTCATTTACCTAGTAGTGAGTTAATGTTTATTTGTGTTGGTTCCTAGTGTCGAAGGAACTAATGTTGTCATGTGATAAGTACGTAATTATACAATCCTTAATACTGCCGCGTTTTTGAATAATTTTAATTGTCTCAATCATTCTAGGAGACTGGCGTGTCATTGAAATTGACACTGATATATTGACGGAGATATTGCGTTCACTTATTCAAATAATTTAAAACGAATGATAATTTTATTATTAAGTTACTTACGTAGTATTTAGCACTACTACTCGTATGTTATTTTACATTGAACTATTGTGACACCACTTAAACAATCCTAAAACTGATTTAAATTGACAAGTTTAATTGATATGTTGTTTTAAACTTACAGCAACTCGGACATTATACATTTTAACTTGAACAAGTACTTACGATTTATATATTTTTACCGTACCTGTAATTGGGTTGAGAAATCGTGATTATCTAAAAGTAAAAATTTAATAATTTAATAACATTGATAAATAGGTGGAGTGGTAATTGGAATAAACGATATTCCTATAATGTGGTAGGATTATTGCCTACCTGGCTTCCTTTTTCTCTCATCACGGTGTAGGATTAAGCATGAAATGTTTTTAGATTTAGTAATTATTTCAAGACGAGAATGTCTCTCTTTTTTTTTTTGTTATTTTTTAATTTGATTTCCAATATTATCCAACTCGGTCTCCTATTAGAAGGATTAAGTCACCGAAGAACTACTTGCAATATAATTCTCTTCAAGCGATATCGGAATAAATCGGCTGGAATCTGTCGGATCATAAAATATTTAACAATCACGCCACACGAGCGTAACGTTATATTCCTTGCGATTCGTCGCAATGCGGCCTGGCCGACCGCGGATGAGTTATGTTCCTACTGCGAACTTTAGTTTTGATGATTCCATTTCGGAACACCTGGTTTTGAGGTAAGAGCTAGAAAATCATCATATGGCTTCCTTTATGGAAAGTAATGACTTAAAATAAGTAAAAAAGGTTTTTCCATGCTTATTACCAAAAGAGCAGATGGCCTACCAGATGGTTGGTATTTGTCGTCAGATCGTCGAAGTCAGCCAAGAAGGAATCAGCAAAACAATTTGTTACCTGACTCTTAGGCGCTGATACCTAAATTGCTATTAATATAATATAAAATAAAAATCCCAATCTAGCATTGGCGCCTGTTGCCAATGCCACGAGCATTGGTTAGTATTCCAGGACGGTCGAAGCCTGTTAAACCTTTTGTCAAACCTTACAAGAGGTAAATAGAAAAATAATAAACGCTATATATTTACTATTTGAATATTCGCATTCGCATAGTTAATGCAAATGCAGGGCCATTTGGAGGATCATGACACCCGTCTGCGTTTTATGTGTCTTCCTTTCGTAATATTTGATTGCGTTATCATTCACGTCGAGAGGAGGCTTGACATGAAACTTTCTTTTTCCCGTTTTTTATTACATTATGTCATCATAATATACTGTAAAAGTATATTTATTAACGATAAGGATTGACATATAAGAGATTAAAAGTCGGAATGTTTCTTGGCAAGAACTGGAGTAGGAGAAGATGCAGTGGGCCTTATCAAGTTTATCATCTCTGGTTTCCGTGTGCCTCGTCAAGATTTTCTTAGCTTTCACGTAAGCCAGTGTTTGATTACATTTGCAATGTTTTGAGATTTCTGAGAAAATGCTGATCCATGTTTGTAAACAGTAAAGTATAGTGTTATAGTTGTTGGAATGAAAAAAAAATTTGTTTGACAAGTGTGGCTGACTTTGCCACCATCATTCTGTTACGAAACTTTTCGAATGGTCGGCCAAAACGAGGAAAGCGGCAGTCTTACGAAGTTTTTCGAAGAGTCGGCTGAAAACAATAGAGGCCATAAAATAAACCCAGGTAGTAATAACATTTACCTCGAGCACTGCAAGGGACTCTCGAACACTTCAAGCGATTCTCGCCCTTATGCTTTAAATAAAGAGGCGAATATGGCATTTACGGCCATCTTTACCTGTGTTAACGCCTAGCATGTGTGTGCGCACCGCCGCTATCGGTGCGCGCCATACACACACATGCCCACAGCGTCGATCTCAATCAGATTCAACGGGGCATTCGCCGCAGGCGCCCGCGCTTAACTTTCGATGATCACTCCACAAGCGCGTACACCTGACCCGCTATTGTTCTATCGATTTCCGGGTATTATTATTGACTTTGTGCGAAAGGCCTAGAAGAGTCTGGAAAGCCCGGAAATCGATATAAATAGCGGGCAGGGTCGCGCATAGAGCATTCGTTTCCCGAATACGAAAGCGAAGAGTTCTCTCCCTACTAAGCGAAATCAACCTGCGATCTACGAGTGCGACTGCAAGTGTGGCATAGAAATGAAGTGTCTGCCGATCCTGACACGTTATAATACGTTTTAGGAAAGATTGTCTTGTTGTTGATTCTGAAACCATTGTTATCGGTTTCCCAACAAAATAATGTTCTCCTCATTTCTCATATAGACTGCTCATTTTTCCTCGGAATATGGGTTCAGGAGTCCTCAACAAATATTAGCATGTATGTAAGTAATATTTGCTGGAATTCTTAAATATAGCTTGCGAAGACGTGAAAACAGCGACTCCTTAATCAATTTTGCAACTGAAATAGAAATTGATCAAAAGAGCAACTGTGAAATATGTTAAACATACAAGTACAAGGTTTTTATTCATGCGATAACATGATTACACTAACTCGTTAATTAAATCAAAATTCATACTCTCAATAAGCTTAACATATTACCGATTTTGTATTACCATTTTTATAATAGTTATTGTTTATTTAAATGCCAACCAAGGGACTGTATACATTGCGAGAAAATCTAAATTTTCTTTGTCAAATTTATCGTATTACTTGTACGAGAATGAAATACAATTTATAACTTTTTCACCATCGCTTGTCACACAATTTAAATTTAAAGCACAAAATGCGTTCGCGGAAATATGCAGTTCCAAGCATCTTCTTGTAACTTTCCATGAGTACTAAGTGAGATATTACACACGAATATTATATGGAGGATGGTCGGAGAGTTTATGAAACTGTAATATTTAACCTCGGCTTACTTGATACATATTTCGTGTGCCGATGATAAAATGTTGTTCAGTTGTTTATATTTAATATTATAGTTTCATAGGTTCGAAAGTATTATTTATTATTAGAGTTTTAGCCAAAAACACTTCATATTTAAGAAGTAAGAATGTTACATGGTTCATAATAATAAGCCTTTTTTTGGATGATTTAGAATGATGTAAAAAAAAATGTAATTATACATGAAAGTTGGTTCTCATTTGGGTCACTGCTGGACCATACAGTGTTCTTCTATCAATTCAATCCTGATTTGTTTAATAAGTGATGTTTAATGATGATGATGGTCTAAGAGTTTTTTTTTTTATTTCATTATAATACCTTGTTATATTATTTTTACGTACGTAAACTGGACGCAAAGCACACGCTTCGCAACACTAATTGGAAAGGAATTGTGAAGAAAAACAAACATCAGGTTCCTAAGCAAGGGTCGTATTTTGTTTTTATAAATGCTGTATGATACATTTTGAAACCGTCCAACAGCGTATCATATATAAAAGAGTATATACCGAGAGTCCCGGGAGACGGTTTCGCAGTCACGTATTTAAATATTTGTTTCTTTATTTTGTGGCTGGAATTCGAACCTAAATACACACTTTAACATACGACATTAAAATATAACGAAATAACTAAAAACATTGTTCTTATTATTACTTGGCACGGTAAGTAATACAATCATATTAATCACAAAAATTCAATAAAACATGTCTTTTAAACTGAATAAGGGTTTTTAATTCCTATTTTTTTTAATTTTAGGTTATTGTTATATCATGTTTGAAACTATATTTTAGTTAGAAGTTTAATTTGAGACACTGTTTGAACGGACTTATAACAAAGAACAAAGCAGCTTCAACTGTCTATAAACCTTCGCGAGATCCAATCTTGAAGATAGGTCTTCGCTAACTCTTCGTTTCTAGCCGATCCTGAACCCAGAAGGTTCATTGTAGCCTTCAGATCATCAAATCACTTTCTTGAAAGATTATAGTATGTGCTCCTCTTACCCAGGCTTGGTAGCTATTCGAATAGCAATTTTCATTTGAGTAAATGTTTGCATTACTTAAAGGAAAAATCTAAGGCAGCTGCATAACTTAAACATCAGTCAAAAATATTGTACAATTTTTAAACGGTTATTTTTCTGCAATCTTTTGGGTTATCTTTTTACGTGTTTTACTTTTTACTTTATCTTTATAAAATATATTTCTATATGGCTATTTAATATACAATTCAATACAATATAAGGTTCAGCTAATACTAGGGTTTAGTTATATTCGGAATAATTGTACAATGTCTTATAGATACTATGAGAACAATTGAAGTGAACAAACATCTATTATGAGAAAAATACGAGTAACTCTTTTGTTAATATATTAATGAATTAAATGAGTAGTCACATAAGGTGTCTAATGAAATTAAAACAATCGAAGCACCATCGTTCCTCAGACATAGTCACCTACCCTGCAATGATATTCCTTTGCTAAAACAGCCACATGTTAAATGTGTTGTAGCTTGGTCATTTTAAGCTTGCGCACCGATGCTTCCCTTGTGGAATGCCTCTTTCAAATTTATCTTACGTGCCAAATACTTATAGGTAGACGAGGTGACAAGTTTCATCTTTATATCAGAACGATAAATTTAAAGACATTCACGACGTTGACGAAAACAGCCGCATGTAACAGCACGTGTTAATATAAACAATTCCAATTTCAATTTTACGCTGCGATGAACCTAACCGCCTTGAGCTCCAAGTAGCAACGTTTGTGAATGTACCGATACGGATCTTCTAGAATTCTCTTTCAAATTATATGTTCAAACGCATTACGCTTTTAAAGAGTACAGGAAATGCTACAGAGACAACAATACTACAAAAGATTTTTTAATTATTATATATTTAGATCTTTGTATACAAGAGCATAAGAATCGAAATCAAATTTATACTGTTAAAAATTCGCCTGTAAATTTTGAAGTAGCAATATCTAATTCTGTAAAAACGTAAAAGGAAATTATGAATTCATTTTTACTTTGACCTTAAAATTAACAAACCTGGTTTGAATGAAGGTTTCAAATAACTGTATATTTCTTATTTATTATAATATTTTTTGTTGAACTACAAATTATAATGAATACTGAAAACATGTTTCATAATCGCCCCGGAATATTTCGTATTTTTCTGTATATCTAACATTTATTTGTGCCAAGGTTCAAGTTACGACTACGCTTTTCCAATGTGTATTGGAATGAATAGCTAAAGTCTTTTTCCAGTTATATCTCAGAAAATACGGATTAATGGCCAGTCTGTCTGTTGCTATCGGTAATAATATAGAAATCGATACGTATAAAGTACCAAACTTTTTGTAAAAACTCATGTCATGGAGTAAAATGTCCTGTGTTCATTCGCTAATAAAATCGTAAAAAAAACTTCACCTTGCTTATGGATAGAAGTTGGTGGTTTTTTTTTTTTTTTTAAGTTAAACAACGCAAAAATATTTAGATTGATTATAACGCAGCTAGAACACAACTCTTCAACTATCAATGTCGGTGACAATCGAGTGCGACGCAAAACTAATTCCAAATTTCCAATATCGTTAAATAGAAATGGTATTGGAAATTTGGAATTAATTTTACATCGGATTCTACTGCCACAAACATTGATACTTGAGGTTTTGGATCGTTCAAATCAAATCAATTTAAAGCATTTAGAGCTGTTTGAATTTAAAAATATTTTTCACAAATGTGTCTTGATCTACAACACTACGCATTAAATAACAGGAAGCAACTTTATGTTGACAATAACCTTTGCAATTACCTATTTCTTTCCTACTTTCTGATTTTGTCTCGTTGCATTTGTTCAACAATGGTATAGCTTTTCTTCTTGGCTAGATACCACCCATTTTGCATATCAATCAAACGTTGCCATTTTAAATGTGTTCTCGACGACGAACGCGTCCTTCGAGCCCCTGGCGTGCGTACCCGCTGTACACGCTTACTAAAACATGGCTAGTCTACTTATTTTTCATTTACTGTCTTCAAATATTATTTTTTTTTTTATTAATTAATAATAAAGAGTTA
>DWPT01008679.1:0-10068 GCA_018251895.1 Agathymus mariae mariae
AAAAACAAAGTTAAAAACAAAATAAAATAATATAATAAATGAAAGTCGTAAGTAAAATCATATTCAATATATTCTCTTTTAAATACATAATACTGGATATATACCAGTACGAAATAAGATTCTTTTTTTGTTCTACAATTTTGCGTTCTTCTAAATATGTCCAAGGGTGTATGTATATAGAATTATAAAAATTAAATAGAAGAAATATATTTAGCATAATAATATTTGAACTACGATTTTTAGAGATAAGACCACAATTTTTTTTTGTGTTAATATGGCGTTGGAGTAAGTACGCTCAGCCGAATAAATGACAGGAAACCAAGGCACATAAAATAAAGACAAATTGTATAAACTGTTTTTCACACTATGTTTTTCTCATGTCTGAGCTATGGTGACAATAAAGAGTTTGATCATTAATTTTTCCATCCACTTAGAAGTTGTTGTCGATTTGTCCAAACTTACGACTTTAGTCTGTACTTTATAAGAGGATTTCTACTATTGGTCACTTATAGGTCTTTCCAACTATGTGGTAATTTGAGTATCCTTTAACGGATTTCATGGTTAAAACACAATTTTTTTGCGGTATATGATATTCTTATGTAGTATATAGCGCACTTTGATCTTTCGATATCAAAGATTTTTGAAGACCAACTGTAACACTAAACATTTAAAATGCGATTTTAACTACATATTTTGTTACTATGTGGTTCGAAGTGCTAAGTAGTTTATACGAGATTCTAATCTCTAGTTTATTTTGACATGTATGTAAGTAAGTCTATGATGGTGGTACCCACTATTAATCTTTTCAACGCGCATTGGAATGCCAACCGTTGTAAGGAAGATTTTCACATGCATAATTTTCCCAAGACGCATACCTTTGAAGAATATTTTGAGAAACCTGACAAATGTTAAGCCTTTAAGTATATTTCTCATGACATATTTTTATCGAAATCTAATTTCAAGAGATTCGCAATAAAATTACACTTCAACCGAAGATTTAAGAAAATAAGTCGATATACTCAAATCTCTAAATAATACGAAAATAATTATGTGTAACGTTCTGAGATAACTAATTATCTCGATCTCATGACGTATCTACCCACGAAACATCAAATCTACTTCAAAGATTATTGCCAGATATGATGCCACGCACTTCTTTTTTTACATGCTTTATATTTATGCAAATAGTCGACAAACGAACAGACGAGCCACCAGATGGCAAGTGATTATTCATAACACCAAAGGCATCATTGTTACGTTATCCGCCAAGAAATAAGAAATTAAGTAGTGACTCTCAAGCCCCCAGCAGGATTACGACGAGTCGTTTGACGGCTGACCCAAACCAGAGGGTAGTAGTAAACCTGGCAGGTTTCACGGAAAGATTATAATATAATACATACGCGAAACATCACCATCAAGCAGGCTTATGTGCCTCTTACGACACCCTGTTTTACCGGCATGGGGATCAGTATTCTAGGCCTCCCCAATATGGTCAGAAAATCTGTTCTTAAAAATAATGCCATCGGCTCCCATATCTATGTCTTTATAACAAAATTTTCTGTTTAATATAAAAGTTTATATTTTTTATTTATTTAATTGCAGAATGTCCGCCTGCCGCAGACGGCATGGAGCGGTTCGCATGCCCAACGCCCGATCGCCAGGGACGCTATCGCTGTATTGACGACCACGTGCTATGTGATGGTTTCATCGACTGCCCCAATGGCGAAGATGAAGATAGACAAGCATGCATGTTCTACAAAACGGTATGGCTCTATAATTTTTTTTTCTTTCATTGTACCTAAACCAACGTGTAGTGGCGTACTTTGCTGAACAACGGACGAGGTAATGGTTTGAAGTCCGTTTTTTGAAAATCTCCATGTTATGGGCGACCCAGTTGAATTCGATGTTACTCATGCATTGTAGTAGTGTTTTAACTTGAGTGGCCAGCCACCACCGTCCTTCTACAAGTCAATCTGTAAATGTCATTAACGTGTTTCTAAAGCAGTATCAGAGAGCCAGTAGTAGCCAAATCTCCCGCTTCTACTTTGGCCGACAACGCCACTGCGATGCCTTTAGTTTTTGTTATGTGGACGGACAGCTTACTTATCATCTAATGACTCGTCTGCTTCTTTGCCGTCTGTTTTCGTATGTATCTAGTAATAATTATAATATAAAGGCACTGATGATACGTCCTCAGTTCTTGATGAATAAATGGATTGTCGGATAAGTATAGTAATAAAAATCAACAGATGTATGTTAGTCATAGGTCTGTCATAAATGATCTAGAACTTGACGAGTGACAGCGCAAGGCAAACTTTTTGGGAAACAAAATACGATTATATATCAAAGTTGGTATTTATGGGCGTCCCAAGCAGTTAATGTTAGTCTTGTTTGTGATATAATATTTAAGTATCACCCATACATCGCGTATCACAATATAAGTAAACCTTAAATGATGGCATAACAATTATTAAAGCTTTCTAACAAATTCCTATCGTACGGTAACGTGAAATCTGATTTGAGAACTGAGCATGCCTAGGTAGTAAGAGATTATGTTAGTGTAGGCGTTGCTATTTATAATATTAAAATTTGCCGCAATATTATTGGCTATCATAATATATTTTCAACTACAAGGTCTAATATTAAATATTTTATTTTGACAGACTAAAGCCCATCTGGATGTCTTGGCTGACGCGCTGCTGCGGTGGGCTCGCGGTCGCTAAAACATCCTAACCGGACCTCGAAACCTATAAAACTCCAACATTCCAACAGTGCTACGGACCTCATATAGACTGACGATCGGCAATGTGCTATTAAGGCATTCAGTGAAAGCTGCGAGTTTCCTCTTCAAATATTTGGACGCAACCAGACAACTTAAGAAATCGGACGAAGAACGTAATGAGACATATCAAGTAGTGGTGCAGTCAATGCCAAAGCCATGACCACTTAAAGTGTAGTGTAAAGATTTCGATAGAAAACCGCCGACCCGCCGATGCTCACATATGTGCTCACTAAGCATCTACGGACAACTAGGTCGATGTGAAGACGAAGGTGGTGATGCAATCTGGTTTCGTCCTTATAACTATTAATGATGCCGCAGCTGATTTACTTCACATGTATTTCGTACTTTCTAGCACTAAATACTAAAATGTGAGACTGGTAGTCAACATTGTTAGTCGGTAGAAGTACATAATATACATAAATTAAATTTAGAATAAAAGTTCTTCATTTAATGAAACAAATGTTATTGTCGATTTGTTAAAGCATTTATTCACCCTATGTTTAAGTTATTGCATTCCTTATTATAATGAGGGTTGTAAAGTAAATAAGTGATCTGTAAGAATGTGTATATAGATAACATTAATTATTTATATTATTTTAATTATTCGGCCTATGCGGCGAACGGCGCCTAGTTCCCGCTATTGATATGTTTCAATGCACTCGTTATATGTATGCGATACCTGGATTATCTGCTTATCATATAAATATTGTCGTCGTTGTTGTTTTCATCAGATGCTTTCTATGTGAAATTGGTACTTAAAGGGCCATCTTCAAGGCAGCTATAGAATTTAACAATGGTTTATTCGAACATACAAATAATATAAGAATGGTTTCATGTTTGTTTAATACTATTAACCATAAGTCGTTGGCGAAATATATACAATACTCGATTGAAGGCTAATTTCGACTGAATGTGCACGTTGTTAATGGTAGCAGAAGTCTGAAGAGTTATCGAGTCAAGACATTAATAAATTAGTTCCTATAGTTTATCTGCTATACAATTTTTTTAAGATAATACCTTATTAAAGAATGCTGGTCAAGATGCCTAACCAGTCAGTGTTGCTGTGGCGTGAGATCATAAGGATACGGATAACCTACGTTTTATCTGACATCACCATCCAACATCACATACTTTTAGTACTCCCGATATGAAGAGAATTCACTGGCACAGAATGTGTTGGAAATGTTTACATAAATTTATCATGTTTTATCAAAAAAATAAAATCTCCAGGTAATTGAACTCCCTGATTAATAAATTGTAACAATCCACAGCTACGGTATAATTATAAGTACTCTTTTAAATTTTATTATCACTATTGTTCACGTCCAGACGTATTAGTTATTTAGGTCATTACAAAATATAACAAAAAACACACATCATGAATAATTCATACCATAATATGTTTTTAATAGCGTAGCTTATAAATATATTGTAGTTTCTAGTATAATACTACATACACAGTTATATGTAAAACTAGATGTATTTTATCATTGCAATGCATTTTGATGTAGTTTAAATAAATATTGTGACGTTTGTACTTATTAATAGATTTAAGTAGATTTATGTGTACTGCACCTTCGAATATTGTAACACTCAAAATATATAATTTAATTGCACTATGTTTTCTATGTAGCGGCAAAAGTAGAAAAAAAAAATGTACTCTTACTTATAAAATAACATTAGTATTAATACTTAGTATATACGATATATAATGTTATCTAGTTTGTTGGACGTGAACATAAGTTCAAAGCTATGATAAATCTTTGTGAAGCCGAGGAGGCCATCAAAGCACCTCATATACTTCGGTTACTGCATTGTGTTATTTTTTTAAATGAATAAACATTATATCGCTTTATATGTAAAAAAAAAAATCCAAAAGACACCTTTATCATTGGTTTTATAAAATACCGGTGTGGTCTGATAGAACGTAGGTTCTTGAGCCATCAGACTCTACGGTATTTTAAGTAAATACGACAAAACTCTCGCAGTCAATTCTTAGCATTGCGTTATTTTAATTAACTTATTGAACGAGCTTGCTTTGATGATATGTTTCACATAGAATTTATCATTAATTACTTATAAAATGCACAATAATCTACAATATTATTTACAATATATGTTCTTGGAATATTATTTTTAATAACAATTCTTTACACCATGCTTGAGTAATAGAACTTTATTATAGGAAACAAATTGCTAATTACTTTGTTGTATTGGTCCAAATGGGTATAACAGTAAAACTATGCTCGGTGCGTTTATTTCATTTGACAGTTTTACGTTATACCTCCTCAGATGTTATAAACAAAAATGTGCCAATGAATTCTCTTGAGGTACTAGTCTGTCAATTATGTAACCTAAATAAAATTTTGGTAGGTACCGTATTAAAATATACTACTTCTTCCTGTTCTCACGAACTGTTACATTTATGCTATTACTATTTTCATCGAAGCTATTTCAATGTTATTCTCGTATTTATATATTAAATATCAATGCTTATTATTCCCTATATGTATATATTGTTTAATGGCACAAATAACATAAAGCTAATGAATATTAATGTAATTGCACTCAAAATTTGCCTGTTTCGTATGTGCACAGCAATTTATTGTGATATTTTAAACTAATAGGTTAAGATGCAAAGATCACGATCTCAAGAATAGACCATGTACCTATCGATGTGATTATTACTTTGTATACATGTAATACGTTAAAATAATGGGGGGGGCTGGTAAGAAATACGGGCTTGTGTTTTTTAAAGCTTGCGGACTGCTTTATAACGCCTAAGTACGTCTTGTGTATCATTTTATCGATCTCTGTGTGCAATTTAAGAACATTATCATTTATTGTAGAAAAAAATTAATATCATTTGAAAACATTAGCAATTATCGTCAATTTCATTATGTACATAGGGATTGAGTTAAAACTATTCAGCGTACAATTTGTATCTTTCCATTGTAACGGAGTTATTTTTCATCAAGGAGAGCCAACGTCACAAGAGGTAATCCTTCTTCGACGACTCATGACCGAAGACCTAAAAAGTATCTCTGTTTTATATATTGTTGCATTTAAGGCAAATTGATTTTTTAAAAAATTGCATTCATAAATTAATAAATCCATAAGCTATATCAGAATCTTATTCACTATAAGATTATTTTCTTACTAAAAAAATATGCTCTTTGCTTTCCAAAATCAGTTTTTTTCCATTAACCTTTTTTATAAATTATAGTTATCTTATAATAATCACAACGCTCAATTGGAGGAAGTACCTTCCTACTGAATTCAACAAAATAATTTTATTGTTGAAAAATAATATTTTTAGATGTCACACATGTAGTTGGTAACCTAGATACTTTTATTTCTTCTATCATATACCTAACTAAATTGAATAACAAATTTTCATAGAAATGTTGTATGCGAACATTTAGGCATCCCATTTTGCAAGGGGTTAAAGATATCATATAATTTCATCAGCTGTTTTCTTGAAGGTATACTTTATTTAAAAATGCAACTATTTTTGTAGATACTTATATACGTTTGAGTAATGACTACCACTAGATAGAGATTTATATATTTTCTCATACTGTTATGTTTGCCAAATGACAAACAATAAATAAATATCCATTACCGCACAAACAGCGTTGAATCTTTCTAACTATTATACATTATTGATAAATATTCAATAAAGCAAAACACATTATGCTAATAACGATCGTCACTCAGGCTACCCGCTCGAGTCGTTGTCTGCATAGCTTGTGTGAAAACTGAATAACTCTGAGAGAATCGGTAGAGAAACTGTCATGCTCCCTGTATCACGCCGGCTTCGTGTCCTACCACTGTCTTGATTACCACATTCTCTCCGAGAGTATTCCTACCTTTTCCACCGTGTCATAGATGAGTTGCATTAACATTTCGCAGACGTGTGTAAGCAACTCTCATGGCGATAATCTTATAACGACTACGCTATTTTGTAGGCGTAATATACTTTTGGACTATTTATTATGTATTGTTAATTACTATATATGTTATATTAAGATAAAAAAATGAAAAATAAATGTTAATAAATGCCTCAGCCAGATGATCGATGTGTTTTATTTCTAACACATTCTCGAGCATTCCATTTGGGTGTTTCATATACTATTAAAACGACTTTCAATTACTTCCAACGGTATTTTTCTTCTCCCAAACAAATGATAACTGATTTCAAATGCTCATATGATTCCCAACAATTTGTGATGTATGTAAAATTTGAAACCAAACTCCTTCGAACGGGTAGAATTCTGATACATCATTGCGTAAAATATTAGGTACTAATGCAATCTTCAAAAAGTCGATTACTAAAAAGATAATTATTAATTTCTGTATAGTAACAATTACCAGTGCTAGACATCTTGAGTAACATACAATTCATTTATCATCTTTCAATACGTAATTTTATTATCTATGAACCTCATCATCATCATAATCACCATTAAATTTATAGGCCACACCTCCTGAATACGATACTTGTTTAAGAAAATGTTGTGGAATAAAGTAGCTGACAATAAAAATTATAATTATAGTATAGAGGTAGATATATATAAATATATTTTATTTTTATATTCATTACATTAATGAAAGGTAATAAATATTGAATGACGTATAGCCTCCTGCATAAAAGTGATGGATTGATGAGATAATCAACGACCACCAGTAATAGAAGAAGCTCTCATGAAGTGGACAAATACGTTTTGAATTCATATTTACTATGTTTGAGGTTAGCTAATGACCGCTGGACTCGGCTACTTGACTAGATTTCAGTTTTTTACTTCTATGTGTAGTACAGAATTTGTATTTTTTTTAGTGTGTTTATTTGTAAATCTCAGAAATATATACTTATTGTCATTTTCGTATCAAAATTTATCGTACCATTAAATAAGATATGTATAGTGATTAGAATTAAAAGATAAACCATGTCTTGGAGAGTAATTTTTGTCTGTGACCATACAGGGTTAGGGGATAAAATCTGAAACGTATTTTAAAGACATTTAGAAATTTTTGGAGGAGCAAAATTGAGTAATCCACTCACTTTGCTGTACAACCTACATACTAAAAATAAATGTCACAATTTCTAAAAAAAAATGTCTCTTTTTTATGCCTCTTGGAGTTCCCGCCGTTTAGCAACAAGTCACAAAGATAAAAATATAAAATAATAATTACTAAATCTAGCAGGACCAAACTAAATATTTGTGGAGCCGTATGGTAACTTCCATATTACTAAATAACTTGTTGCAAGGATTTACCTTATCAAGAATATAATTCAAGCGTTTGCTCAAGATCCGTCTCAGTCCAAATAAAATTCAGAGAAGATGTCATCTGAATCACAGAGAACATTTAATCTGAATCCATATTGTCGATGTAGTAAATATTTCAATGTATGTTTCAACAACAATTTGAATTCGGGCTTATCCGAGGTTTTTTCTCCCGTTGGAAAGATTACGGATGCTTGTAATTGAACCCTAGGAATTGTGTAATTTTTAATTTAAAAAATCTAAAGCTCCGTCTTAACTTACTTTATACACTTAACAAATTTGTAAACAACACATTGATTCATTCATGAAAAATATCTGCTGACAGATAAATATATTACATTTTAAATTTTTTATCGGTACTGGTAACACTAAAGGCAAAAAATTTTAGTGTTATCCATAGATGACAGTATACTAACGTAGTGTTATTTTATTTTTGACATCTTGACATGTCTTTGTTTGCATTGCTTTGCTTCTGTACAATTCGATACAAATACAATTCAATTTGCTTTCGTTTGGTGCTTCTTTAGAACGCCTGTTTGTTTTCAGTTCACTAGCGAAAGATTTGTTGAATAAGAGTTAGTATATCAAAGTAGCTTACAATAATTTCCGAATACTAATATTCAACGTAATAATGACGGGTTGTGATTCTACAAAAACCGAAACCACGAAAGATAGTGTCTCGACCAATTCTATTGACGAAGGATTGCCTAGAGAACTAAGTCAACTGAGTCTTTCCAGTACATCGAGTCAAGATGAATTTTTTTGTGATAAAGGTCATTCTGAAGTAACTCTAAAAAACATTTACGGTTACTACCAAGCACAAAAACTGTGCGATGTGGCTCTCATCGCAGGAGGAACCAGGTAAAACTTAGAACTAAAAAATCTTTGTTTAGAATTTTTTTTATATTATTTATAATATTCGTCTTACGTTTTTAAGTTTGCCTTCAATTTCATTTTTAAAAACAAATCAAGCTACTGATACCAAGGGCCACACTATCCCGATTTATAACTACATATAAACCAACCCAAATCAATATTGTACTGTCATAAAGGTAAACACAAAGAACCATATTTTCTTTATTCACTTAAAATGTCTTGAGGAAACCAGAAATAATGTCTTTGTTCCTATTTTAGTATCCCTTTGTGTTTACTTTTCTCTTTTATTCAAATTGCATTAAACTGTGATGAATGGTGCTTAGCAGCTTGTATTTTAGTATCACCTATCACAACAATTTTGACATTATTGATATTCAGTTTTTATTCACACAAAATAGAAACTGTACTACAATTTACACCTATGTAACAATGTTTTCTTAAATGTGAACACTATAATTATTGTGTAGCATATAAAATTACAGGAGTCTTAAAATTCTATTGTTGAAGAAACAATAAATAAGGTTCTATAATAAATTAACAAAGCAATACCCCAAACTATTAAATGTATTTTTAAATGAATATATTAAAACTCATATTACTTAATAATTTCTTTATAGGATTCCAGCTCATAAAGTCGTATTAGCATCCTGCAGTGAATATTTTGCAGCAATGTTCACCGGGTCCTTAAAAGAAGCTCAGCTGACAGAAATAACTTTGGAGAGAGTGGATTCCCAGGCACTCCAGGCATTGGTACATTATTGCTACACAGGCACCATAGGTATGTACAGTATACTACACTGTGTATTATAATGTTTTCATTGTTATTTATAGCTTACACACCTTAGGTTGCCATTTGTTAATTAAGGTAATTTACCTTACATTACTCACTTTCTATTATACTGAAAACTGCTTTTCCTTTTACACATAAATAGCTGAACTATGCCTGTCCTTTGAATGATTATTTGTACTATTTCCATGTTTATCTATGTTAAAACCTGATCTCCACCTTCCAATTCATCAGACATTCTATATCCAGTATAGGAAGTAGATTAACATAATTACACACACCAAAATTGTTTGATTGAACTTTTGTATCTTCAAACCTACCTTGTATATAGCTTT
>DWPT01008680.1:0-10067 GCA_018251895.1 Agathymus mariae mariae
TGTTACTAATTTACTACTATATCTGCAAAAAAACAAGTGTTATCGCTTCTGCGACACTGAATTAGCCGTGTAACGCAAGGTGGCTCGTTAATCGCAGGTCTCTCTCTACGTTACGTAAGCTAAGAAAGTTCATGTCTACTCTTTTTTTTGAATTGTTTGTCAAAAGTGATTAATAATAATTAATTCATGAACACAATTGTTCATGTAAAAAAGTATCGCAATCGTATGTAATCCAATGTTTTTTGTTCCGGTTAACCTCACATAGAACATTTTTACCGTAACGTATCAAATACATAATATTGCTTGCATTGATAACAAAGTTTTTTTTTTATCTGAAGTTTAACTAATATTTTAACCTGACAATAACGAATCGTTGAGGTTGCTTTTCGCTTAATTTTTGAGAATATTGCAATTCTGATTTGGAGGAAAGTGAATCATCTGGTGATGATTAACAATAATTATCTCATCCGATCCAATTTACCGCCCCTAACTCACCATCTCTCCATCTTATCATCTTTGATTTAAAATTTAAATAAAACTATCGATGACAGCGTCAAGTTTCCAATGGTTATTTCATCATTTTTCTCCATATCAATCGTCAGTGACGTCAATCAACGATTGTAGATTTTGTCACCCAATCAGCGGTTAATAGTAATTCAGTCACATGCTACTGATATTTCTTCATCTTTAGTCATGCCAACTTGAAAACAAGTCGGTTTTTTCACTATCTTCACTGGAAATGCTTTCAAGGTACCTTCACTACGAGACAATAACGTCAACCTAGCACTTCGCCCAAACAATTTGATGTAAGGAGGATGATAGGAGTAAGTGCCGTCATAACTGTACGAATCCTCGCCTTTAACGGCTACTTGATTAACAAGACCTAGAGACTTAGGATAGCAGATAAAAGAAGAAATAAGTGCACTGGGGAAAAAGCTACTTTGAATACTTCAAATTCTTCTTTCCGATGACAGTTCGGTAATGAGAGTAGCCGATTATAAATAAAAAGCCGAAATATAAAAAGGGTTGATTATGACGTTAAAAACATTTCAATTATTTTTATATTCCAAAAAAAATTTGAATAACTTGTGAGATAGCAGGACTC
The DNA here is from genome assembly GCA_018251895.1 of Agathymus mariae mariae. Lineage (NCBI taxonomy): Eukaryota > Metazoa > Arthropoda > Insecta > Lepidoptera > Hesperiidae > Agathymus > Agathymus mariae. The sequence goes on from DWPT01008680.1 coordinate 1,106, forward strand.
ATTCCAATTATATTTTAGTTTTAATATATTGTTATATGGTTCTTATTATTATTATGATCCTATGATAGTTAATAAAATATAGGTATTTTATTTTACGACCCTGCAGATCACGTAAGAGGCCAATTTATGTAAAATTTATCAATATTCAACGAGAAATTATCCTGCCAAGTTACAGGGTTAAAGCAATTTACCTAAATCTTTACCTAAAACTTATTTTATAGCTAATGAAACAGCATTGTTTGCCAACACTGGCTTTTGAACAGGTGTGTATACAAAGATAATAATAATAATATTACATTCAATGGGCAATCTTGTAGCCCAGGTTTTTATAAGTTTAATAGGACAAACGAGTAGATTTTATCACTGAAAAAAGTATGACTGCTTTTTTGGAAAGGTGACATTCGGCTGTCATTGGTTTTGTATGCGTGACCTGAGGTTAACCTTGATCACGTAGTACATTATGCGCATTAATGCGTCATATCATACGTCTCTCTGTTTGGCTATATTTAGTTTTTTTGATGCAAACAATAACTTGCTTACGCTTCTGATGTTCTTGTATATAATCATTCATATAAAGTATCCGCAGCTGAACCAAATGTTCGTACTTTTTAGTGTTTTATAAATTTCATAAACCGTATTTACTTAGAGCAATAGTTGTAAAAATAACCCAAAACTTATTTATTAAATTCTTAACTGTGTTTTTATACATTCTTTTGAACGCCACCATTACGACTCCATTACTTCTAATAATATATTAATTTACTAAATGTACCCGCACCGGAAGCAAATATAACGTTATTAAACCGTTTCATAAATTTTACGAAACATTATTTAGTTGTAAAAATAACTCAAAAATATACTTTTACCTATATCAAAGCCTTAACCCTTAACAAAGCTTTCCATTGGTACACTTGAAACCTATATTTTGTAGGAATTTACAATTTCGTAATATAATTTGACTTATGTTATAAGTTATAACAAAACCCAGCGCCATTTTAATCCGTTCAGAAGTTTCTGCGTGATGTCAGACGGTCTAATGCTCAGAGACTTTGACCTATATTTCTATAACAAAGAAAAGCATTTAAATTAATAAATATAATTTGTAGATTGGGCCCATTCACAACTTTAATTGTTGATATGGATAACAAAGTGGTCGATCTTTTAATTATTTGAGTTACCTTCTATCAATGTACCATTGAAAACTGACACGAATATCTAGTTCTAGCCCTGTATGAGTATATTCTATATTGTAGTTCTATTTGAGTTCGGTTATGTTTGGAGTTGTCATTTATTACCAAAAGAACTTCATTTTTATAGCTTATTTTAATTAAATATATATTATTTATATCTACATTCATGAGATCTACGATTGTGTATTTATTTATGAAGTCACTTTTACGTTGCTGAGCTTAGTAATATTACGTAAGAGCTAGCTCATATTCTATCTATATTAATTACAAAGACGAGAAGCTTTCGTGATTAGATGGAAATGAATAGAATCATAATGTGTCTGGAGATGAGAAATGATTTCGTATCTAAATTAGAATTAAGGCTCGGTACATATCACGCGTTTGAACGCCGTAATATGAAAGAAGTACATGAAGAAATTTTCCACGAAACGACTTGTTGGTTTCTATTTCTCTATTTCTGTCTTCTTTTCTGCATCTGTGCATCTAAATTGCTAGCAACCTAGTAAATTTTAAAACTTCGCAACTAATATTTTTTCCAATAGTTTACATTAATAATATTTATATTATAATTATATCCTGATTACATTTATAATAATGATTTACTTTATTCTTTATTATTACCAGAGCTAAGATTTAGTAAGCTTAATATATATTTAAGTAACAGATTCCAGTATGTACAAATTAATCATGTAGCCAAAAAAACATGGCTTAAATCTTTTAACTCAGTCATCAGAATCAACATCACAGGAGTGCTACAAGGTAGCACACTCAGTCCGCTGCTATATTTTTTATATGTAAATGATCTGTCAAATGTAACATACCATTACCGTACTATATATATGATACCTGATAAAATTATAGACATCAAAGATTTCAAACACAATCAACCATACGGGTCATCAAATATTAAGATAGCTGACAAATAACAACTTGAATGGAAATTTAAATAATACGAAATACTTGCGATTTGCATTATTAATACGTAAATGAAGAAAAGCTGAATAGTGTGCATGAATCAAATGAAGAAAAGTTAGTAACATTTTAGGGATGATTCATGATAACAGTTGTACATGGAAGCCACAAATACAGCTGTTCAATGACAAACCAATAAATTCACGTATGCATTATGGCGCTTGTCTAGGCTAACAAATGAAAAAATGGCCTTAATTGTATACCACGGATATATATATATATATATATATATTGCATCTTAAAATATGGTATCGTGGTACGGGTAACTTAGTTGATAAAAATTTGCCATTTATTACAAAGCAAAGCAAAGCGCTCATCAATATTCAGCAAATCGCTCAGCAAAAATAAAAATGAAATTGTTAATTATAAACGTAGATTCAAATAAAAATCAGTAATGCCATCGGCAAAAACTATTAAAACTAACAAAAGTTGATACGTCATTATAATTTAAATGTAAAATAAATTAATAAAATAATTAAAAGACACAAAACTCAACACATATAAGAGCGCATTCAGCACATGGATGCTAGAAATAAATGGACTTAATAGCAACGTTAATTAAATTTTGGAGATATGATTAATATTCATATGGATTAATCCCATGACATTTTCAATTTATTTAGTTAATTTTTATATTTTATTTACAATTAGATATTAATATATTACTATTTCGTCACTTTGACATTTACTTTATTTAAATTATTAATAACGTGACAATTTATATTTTGCAATTTAACTATAGATTATATAACAAATTAATTAAAAAAAATATTAAAAGTCTTATAAACTACCCTCGTTTTGATTCTGAAAAACTACGTCGTACACTAAGAAATAGCATCTACATTGTTTTAGATAAATTTATAACTTTCTATTTATGTACGAATTGTAATGAAATTTTAAATATCAAGAGATGATTAATATATTAGTGAAAACCATTACGAAATCAGTTAAGCTGATTCTGAGATAAGCGCGTATAAACACGCAGGCAAACAGACAAAAATTCTAACAACTATTGTTTTAGGTTCTATTACGTTAATAAAGGCCAGTAATAATATTTTTTCTCATATATCCTTCATGTACAGAAAGCAATCAGTTAGAATATTATTATATGTATACATATGTATATGTAAATTTGTGACATTAGGTTCTCAGATGTTGGTTAGTTTATAAATAACTTATAATCATTTTTAAAACTTGCATGGAAATAGACAAGTACAGCTGAATGTCCTAACTTATAGTTATCATATATACCAGCTTTGTACTATCACCACATCTATTGCAAATATATTAATATGAATATATACCTAATCAATCATTTAATTCTCCCCTGCGAATCTAAAATTATAAATAAGCAGTATCATAAGGAACTCTAATTGGAGTAGAAATTAACATACATAACGCATGAAGGAAATTAAAAACGAATTGTAAATAAAACTGAATAATTGAAGCGTGATTCGATTCCTTTCGTCTCGGTTTTGGTGGTCGTTCCCATAATCCATTGAGCAAATAGTCATGTTGCGTGTTAATCGCTCCATCTTGATATGACGGTGTTTAATTTGTGCGAGCACGTATTTTTTTGTAGCAACGGTTACGTAGTCTTGAACGCGTGTGTGTAGTTTGTTGACGGAAGCAATAGTTTAATTTTATTTTATTCTTTAGATTTTCTCATGTAAACAATGTTCGTTAGTGGCAAGCATTAGATTGAAATTCCCACGCAAAAGTAGCTGCGTTTATATCCACTATTACGAGAAGTTTGCTATCCGTTTGTGTCACCGTCATGAAATAGTAGTATCAAAAGTATTTGAGAATGAGTAGCAGAATAAAATCGTCATGCGGGCCAGTTTCTTCTGCTATATCTTCTGATTATAAAATTTCTTTTTTCCAAATAGATTTAAACTACCTCTGTCCACTATTGAAATACCAACTTCACGGCACATGACGCACCTTGCTGATTAACGGGCGGGGCAATGGCGCTAGGTTCTTTGATGGACGACTCAGGGCTCTGTACCATTCAGATTATTCCACTCGTACGTGGAACTATTCCATTTCTGCTTGTCTAGTTGCCAGTCTTCGAGAATCTACAGTGGAGTGTTACACCGTGATTTAGTTGCCATTCAGCACTTCAATTGGCTGACACTGCTTTGGTTATGTCAAAAGTGTCAGGGGTGTCTATGAGCACCAGAGGCAATTGATTATCCCGTCGGTCTGCTTGTATATCACCAATTGAAATAAAAAGGCGACTGCGCCGCTTTTTTATATTAATTGTAGTTTATGGGTTTCTACCGAATATCTGGTTTACAATTTTACTGTTTTTTATGTAACAAACAATGTAAAAATGCACCCCCTTGCATTATAATAGCCGACAAAATCGCAGTACCAGTGTAAACGTTTATTATTTTTACCAGTAACGCCACGATACCGTAATCCTCTCGAAGTCGCCGAAGTATCCTCGACGAAGTACTAAAACGCAATTCGCTAAATTAAAATAAAACTTGCCAAACTCAAGCGAAACACAAGCGTGCGCTCGTTTCGAACTAATTTTGTCTACGAGATGCGATTAAGAGGAAAATTTTATAAAAACTGCGAGGATAAAGCCTCGAAAGCGCTGCGTGAGGGCGGCTAAGTGGGTCTCGGAACTGGGTCAAATGCGTCCAAACAGAACGAATGTTGGTTGATAGCTCGGAGCCGATGGATGTGAAAATACCCTTTTATGAAACGGGTTATGAACGGTAAACTTGTACAAATTTATATCTGTAGATTTTTTATTGGTAAGTCGACATATAATTTACATATTAATTATATAATAATAATAAATTAAGAAAAAGTATTTCGTGTTGTATTTTTAAATAATTGAGAAATATGCAAAAAGATTACAGTAAGATCACAAGATTATATTGTTTGATATCATATTCTAATGATCAAATCATTAGGCGTTCTAGGCAAATCTAGACCTGAGAGGGATTATTATACTTTAACATAACTAAAACCTTAAATGCTTTGCGTATATTAAATCCAGATTCTGCTTCCAAACTCAATAATATTTTTACTTTACTGTATTTTAATACGTTTTAATCTAGACTATCTATTACTATGGGTCTCAAAAAAGCTAAAGCCAGATTGAATTATACGATGATAAATCGTATTGACAGTTGGCAAACGTGACTCGTTAGCAGTATCTATCACGTGACATCAACGGTGTCACAATATAAAAATTGTCAGAGGTTATTATACTATAAAGGTATTAACTAATTGGTTCTTTTGTCATATGACTACTTTTGTAGGTTTAATTGATGATCGGTTCCTTCACGTAGCGGAAGACTGGGGTAGGAAAGCTTAGTACAAGAAAAGCTTTCGAATTATACTATATTAATATATTATTGGACGATTTTTAGCCAACAAGCCTTTGGCAAGCGGAATATCGTTAAAGTTAAAAGGTAACTCTTATTTACAATTCAGTTCCAAGGACATAAATCATTCGTGCCTTTACGCGGTAATATTTCCGCAATTTTTGTATACCATAAATTTTTGCGTCATGAAATGTTTTAATCAAACACGGCTTATTTAGTTTTTTTTTTTTTCAACATGAAATTAACATTTATGGATTCATCTATCTTTTTTATATTACACGTGGCTTACATAACTCATTTTTATTACTTTTTCTTCGGGTTGGTTGGTAGAGTATGCCAATGGACGATAAGTTCGCCTTTAGTAACTCTATAATAAAATGTACACTATGATAAAATAAAATATTAAAAAGCTTCAACGAAGACTTATTTTACTTCATAAAAACGATATCAAATGTGATGAAACAATTTACGTAGATTGATAGCATAGAATAGTCGATTTGGTCATTTAATCGAATAGCTTTTTATTGTATTTTTTTCTTCGACAATGCGTATGATACATCGACAACATTCATCAAGATATGTACATTGACAATATTAATCAATTTTAGGAGAATCTTAAATTAATTAGAAATAAATTTTCATGGTGATTTTTTTTTGGCTCTGAACGATCCAAAAAAGAGTTTTTCTCTTCAACACCGCTGAGTACGATTTTGAATTCGTCCTCAATTCTGATGGTGTCAGTCTTTTTTGGACCCCCTCTCGAGGTTGGGATAGAGCTAAGTTTCTTCATGCAGTTTTTCTTAAGTGACGCACGTAACTATCTAATCTGACACTTATAACTTCAGTTGACTACTTGGTCTATTCTAGACACCAGTAAAGACATCTTATTTCAACTAACAGTAATTATTGACTTTACATACTTCATTTATCATTTGTTTCAGTGAAGGAAATCCTAATAAGGAAACCTAGAATCCGCAGGGTCCTCCACAAAGTTTTCAAAGGATTGCTGCAAGTACGCTCTTGAACAGTGGTATATTAAATGTTAAAAGGATGTTTGGTGATTACATTTTACTGATTAAATTCCTATTGGAAAATATAAAACTTCCGGGAAAATGCATGGAAAAGGTAGCATGACAGGCGCTACGTTTGTCTCGGAACTAGGTTAAATGTCTTCAAAAAGAACGAATGCGATTCATAGCTTGATTCCAATAGATGTATAAAAACTTTTTTATTAACGTATGAAAAGGCTTAATGTAAAACGAAAATTTTATATTTTTACTAAAAACGTAAAAAGGTTCTAATAACATAGTTACTGTGTCACAAACGTTAATATGTGATATTACATAGATTGCATGGATCTCTACTTATAATTGTAGTCGGCAGTTATACTTCACCACACTAGTCAAGTTTGGGTAATTATTGGTTACATAAGACACCAAACTCTATTTAGGATTAAGGATTCAAACATTTATCTTAGCAATGAACGTATAGTGATAGCTTTGATATTTATGATATGATTTTATATGATTATATTTTTATATGACTTTATTTATTATGTTTGTCGTTAGGTTACTGGTTAGACCAAGTGAATGACATGATTCGAAGATACTATCTCGTGATAATAATCGGCATCGATAACTTATTGTACTGTCAACAGGGGGCATATCTAATTTCACTTACAACCTTTCAATAGATGACAAAATGTAAACAACACAACACGTCATGATTTTTTCGCAGTTGATTATATAATATATACATATTATATTCAATATTTCGATATATGCAATATTTATTTTATTTATTTTCTATTCTTTGATTAATATTAAAATGGTATAATCATTTATTTTAATTACTGGTGTAAAATTTGTGGTTACATAAATTCACTCACAAATTCACTAGTCCCAGAGCGATCTACACAGTCTTATAAAAATTAACTGAAGTTTTAGGTCTCATATCTGCTCGGTCTGTAATGTTAATGACGCCGTCATATTATTTCTATGATAATTTCAACGCATTTCAAGCTTTAATTCATTAGTTTGAATAGGTACTCTCAAGTTCTGTGCGTAATTGTTATATTTTCTGTTTCTAATATAATAAGACTGCGTTCTCGTTATTGAATTTTGATGTTTTTTTGGTATTTAACTAGACATATTATTTTTGATGCGACAACCTTTGTGCGGAATCGCGAACTTTGTTTTTACTCACGACTGATTTTGTTCATTTAACTTTAAAAAAAAAAGATTACATTTTCATCTTTAAGGATATGTCCTTGATATGACAGCCTCGTGTCACCGCCAATTGACAATAGCTTGTGGTCAGTATAACTGGATTCTATTGAGAGGACACGATAACCCGTCCAACTATCAAATCCCATCTAAATGTGATTAATTACAGTATTTGCTTTATTAAGTAACAGACCCAAGCGAAGGCTTGGGTCTCCACTAACATTAAATGGTGCAAAGTCCTGATAATCAACGCTAACCAAATATATAAAAATTCATGTTTTTTGTAATGTGTTATTATTTTTTTCTGACCGAATCAAGTGATAGTTAATTTCTATTACACTTTATTGGAATACTCTGAAAATTAAAGGTGAATCCAGCCGTACCTTCCAACTCAGGTCCCTCGTCTGGGAAACCGACGTGATACTACACCATCACCACTTACTTTAACGTTATGATCATATGATAGATTATATTACTTAATACATAAAAGTTATCTTTAACAAATACTTGTGCTAAAAGACAAACTCCGTATTATAATTTTTCTTTATAAAATTTAACTAAATAAATAAATATGATAACATGAGACTTTGAACTAAACTAAGTTAAATAAATACACTTAAATAAAAATATTTTACTTATGGTGTGTTAATTACTTGATTTTCTTTACATTTATGTATAATTATGCATGTACCTACTATTAAATGCTTCAGAAAAAATATAAAACAAATTTTATTAAAAAAGCAAAATCTATTCCTTAGTTTGAAAAAACAGAACAGCAACAGATAGACTGAAAATATATAAAATTACTACTTTTATGTTACGTATTATCAACGAATCCTTCTCGTCCACAATGATACAAACACATATCATGATATTTTTTAACAATGGTACGGATTATTCTCAATGCCATTAACTATAATCGACTGTACAAGCACCTACGCTGCCTTTTACGGTATCGAACTGTGTGTGACGAAATGTAAATCACACAGCGAAACAATACATCTAGTACAATCGCGTCCAAAATTCAATGGGCGGAGGTTAGCGCGAGATGTTAATGATCCACGTATCGATGTCAAGGCGGTATCGTCGCGGTCACTACCATCGCCAAAACTGTCGATAGCGGTTATGTGAGTTATGTGCGTGACTGTCAATTAGCGATTCTTATGTAGCACACGTGAGTCGAACTATATTCGTAAGCATATAAGGTCGAAAATCATCTGGGGTGTGT